>PVKA01037048.1:0-21298 GCA_004027165.1 Ctenomys sociabilis | reverse complement strand
CAGCCTGAGCTACAAAGTGAGCTTAAGGACAGCCTGAACTGCATAGTGAGACCCTGTCTCAAAAAGACAAAAAAAAAAAAAAAAAAATGAAAACCCTCATGACCAGGCCCGTCAGCTGACATGGCCTGTACTTCCTGAAGGATTCAGACAGTCCTCATCTTTTTGGATGAGTGCTTTCGCATGACTTGGAGTATTGTGAATTTTCCCAAATCATGGTCTTGCAATATGTAGGTGATATACTGAGGGGGAGGGTTACAGGGAGTTTTTTTTTTTTTTTTTCACCAGGAATTGAACTCAGGACCTTGTGCTTGCCAGGGAAGTGCTACACTGCTGAGCCATCTGCCCAGCCATCTGCCCTGCCCAATATATCACTATGTGCCTTTCAGAAGAACCCCCTAGCCATGGTGCCTATGCTCTGATCAACTTTCTAGCAGATTTTATAAAGTCTCTAGGGTTAAGGCACAACTTTGCAGCTGTGAGGTAGAGTATTTGGGCCTTATCGAACCTAAAAGAATCTGAAGGCTTGGGAAAGAGAATTAAAACCAATATTTTCCTTCTGGCAGCCCAAGACCCCAAGACAGCTAAAGAGAATCCTAGGAATTACAAGCTGTTTTCACTTTGGAGAGCAGGGCACAATGAGATTGTACAACCCCTCTATCCACTTATAAAGGAAGACCAGAAGGCAGATGTCTGTGTTTTCACCTGGTAACCTAACTCCCTGTTCCAGAAACTTCTAGCAGTGCTTCTAAGGGCCACAGCACTGAACCTAAGGACAGGACACAGTTTCAGCCTACATGCTGAGGAAAGGAAAGGCATGGCTTTAGGGGCACATAAGCAGAATTGAAGGCTGCCCAACAGCCTGGAAGGCATCTTAGTTATGAAGCAGACATCCCAGCAATGGAATGGCCTGCATGCGTTAGAGCTGTGGCTGCTGTAGCTCTCCTAGTACCAGAGGCATCGGCAGAGATCTCACCTTCCAGACACGCACCTTGGGGAAGGGCTTTCTTCCACAGGCAGTCTGTGGCTGTCAGACAACCAACTTAATAAGCGCCAGGCACTACTGCTAGAAGGAGCAGCCATTCAAATTAAATCATGTTCCTCCTTAAGCCCTACCATCTTTCTACCAGAAAAGGAGGAAGTTGAGACTAAAAGGCGTAACTGAACAGGTAAAATTCTCTGTACATATGCAGCTAGATATGACTTGCTAGACATATCCCCAAAGGACTCTGATTTGACGCACTTCTGTGGCAGCAGCTTCTTTATGGAAAATGGGACAAGAAAGGCAAGGGTTGCTATAGTGATTCGACCAGATGCTTGAGAGTCCCTCCCTTGTCCCTGCTAGCAGAACTCACAGCTCAGACCAGAGCTTTACCACTCCATGGAGGACAGAAAGTCAATATTTATACTGATGATGAGTACATGTGGTTAACTCTGACTACTGGACAACTTAGCAGAAAGGCCTCCTTATGTTGGAAACAGAAAACCCACTCTGTTTCTCAGTGGCCTCACTCTACCAAACACTTGGGATGGACCCCTGAGCAGTCTATACACATTATAACCTCACAGGTTGAGGACTGGCTTACAACTGGTTTAATCACCTAGAATTAGATGTGAAGCCCCCAGTAGCACTCACTCATCCTGTACAGCTGGTCTGTGGCCCTGGCCTCCCCCTA
The DNA here is from genome assembly GCA_004027165.1 of Ctenomys sociabilis. Taxonomy (NCBI): domain Eukaryota; kingdom Metazoa; phylum Chordata; class Mammalia; order Rodentia; family Ctenomyidae; genus Ctenomys; species Ctenomys sociabilis. The sequence goes on along the minus strand of PVKA01037048.1, from coordinate 19,625 downwards.
GGTAGACAGGAAGATGTACACTAGGATTTGTAAGGGCACAAGCAGGAGTGTAAAAATATCAACAAACCTGCAAACTTACCCTACCTATGATATCAATGGCCCAGGAGTGTGTTTCACTGGTCTGATCATTTGACCTCTATCTTTATCCCTTCTCTAGGATTAGAAGGTCATGCACACACTGAGCCTTTGTCTAATTATACTCGTTGGACCTTACATGACACCTCACTTGGCCTCCTTCTCCTAGAATGAAGTAAACCAGTGAAGCAAGCCAACCCCCAAAACTGGAACACATTAAACATCACAATAGCACAACAAGGGGGTACTTGTGCAACTGGAAAAGCTGAATGTTTTGGTACATTCCTGGTTCTTCTGCTGATACCTCAATGTCTGTTCAAAATATTAAGTGACAGGTTAATGTCATGTAGGATTCTGAAATTCCCTGGACCTTCCCCTTCCCCTTTTTGTAGGAGGCCATGACTGGTGCTTCCTGGAGAAAACGTGTAGCTTGTATTTATAATAGTCTTGTGGATCTTATTATTTGGCCCATGCATACTTAACTGTTTCTTTGGCCTCCTCCACACTTAAAGCTATGTACCTACCTAAAAGACAAGCACATCTGGTGTCTATCATATAGGCCAGAAATAGACTCTCTGTGGAGTGTTTCTGACTGCTGATCACATGTACAACCTCCTTCCACTGGAAACAGCCAGAACAGTCTCTGCCCCTCACCCCCTCCAGGCATTTGGGGTACCTCTTCAGAGGGGGACTATTACAGACAGCCTTGTTAGGCAGAAATATTATAGGCAGTCAGACTAGGGTAGGTCCTAAAAGAAGTCTGTGAAAATGATAAACATTAAAACCATGGCTGGAAATGTATTTGCTAAAAGCCAGACCTAGGAAAAGATGGAATGACTATACCTACATAGCTCCCTGAGGGATAAAAAGTAACAGTCAATACTCCAAATGGGCATCAGTCACTCAGATGGGTGGCCAGGACCTCCAGACTCATCTCTTCCTAACAAGTCCTTGCTCTGCCCATGTACACTTGCCACATGACTTGTTTCTCCATTGGATCAGTATAACCTAAGCAACTTCACTTATAATCTTACTGGTTCACCATAATTTTGTCCCCCATTGTACCCACCCTGTGATTTTGTACCCATCTGGTGATTGTGCTCTACAAAACTTCCTTTGAGATGTGTTGACAATTCACTTTCTAGGTCCCCTCCGGTCTCTGTCAGGTAGGAGCTGTCTCTCTCTCTCAAGGAAATGTCCTACTCTTAACCTCTGTTGCTCCTCAGAATTCATTCTTTGATTTTGGGGAACACAAACTCAGCTTATCAGACATCTGATACATGGGAGTCATACTTCCCTTGTATCCTTTGTAGGTCCTGTATGCCCACGAGCACCAAAGAGAAGCAACAGCAGACAACAAGAAAAGCTAAATGGAAAGAGGCTTTCCTGCCATAGCTACCATACCCACAATGACCTCATGTAGCCCAATGCACCCAGCAAGGCTCCGCTGGCTCCCTCTCATTCCTGTCTCCGTACTCCAAAGCTGCAGAGAGATCCTGGCTGTCTTTTCACACTGACTTCATCAAACCACATACGGCCCAGAGGAATAATCTTTAGCTTCTACTTTTCAAGCTGATATAGGAAGTAAATATTCCCAGTAGAAGCCAATGCCTACGATACCACCAAAGCAATGCTCACGAACACGTGTTGAGACCTTAATATACACCAAGCACTGTGCCTGGTTCTTTAATAGCATGTTATCCTATTTATTTCTCAAATTTGGCGTTCTGTGATTTTGGGGGCCAAATAGCTCCTTACCGTAGGAAACACCCTATGCCAGCAGAATGTTTACCTTCCTTGTACTCTACCTGTCTGTCAGCAGCACCCTTTCAGTTACAACAACCAAAGGAGACCCCAGACATGTCAGTGTCTCTCTGGAGGCAAAACAGCTCCTCCCCTCCAGCTGAAAACCAGTTCTAAAATATCAGTCAGCACTATCAAGCTGCTCACCTGCTTAAAACCCTGAAGACTCCACAGTGCCTCAAGTGTCCAAAGTCCTGAGCAAGTATTCAGGTATTTCACAATGGGTTCCACCTGCTACCTCTCACCTCAGCCTCCCACATATTAGCCAGCACACAAAACCGTTTTCTCCACTGTCCTTATATCCAGGAGCTCATGCTTCAAATGAACTACCCTTACAGGCATGTCCTTACCCCTACCTAAAATGTCCCTTCATCCTATGACCACTACCAAACTCCTATTCAAATGTAGTTTTAAAAGATTTTTATATTAATTTTTTTTATTTTTTAAAGAGGGTACAAAATGGGGCTAGGGAGATGATTCAGTGGAATAAGCACTTTTGTGGCAAGTATAAGGGCATGAGTTCAATCCCCAGTTCCACCAAAGAGAGAGAGAGGAACAAAATAGTATTAAAACAGAAAAAGTACAGGTGATACACAATTTCACTAAACAAAGTAATATGAATTTCACAGTATTTGGTGTAATGACAGTGTTGTCTTCAAATTAGTTGTTCATATTACCAGATATATGCATGCAAAAATGAAAGAAGAAAAAAGAAATATATTAAGAAATTAAGAAAGAAAAGAAGAACAAAAATTAAAAGAAAAACAAATTAAGCCTTAACTGCTCCTTTCCATAGACCAGCTGAAATCCACAGTATAATTGTCCAAACCATCCTGCTCATACACATAGATATCTCTTTCTCCCACTCCTTTTCATGTCTTTCTCTTCAACTCAGTAATTCCTTCCTTTTGAAAAGATTCATTCCTTTTTCCCAGTATCTATCACACCCTTCAGATTTCATTTTCTCTTTCAAGTTCTTACACTAAGGAGACAACACAATGTTTGCACATGTGGGTCTGATTTATTATACAAGAATATGGCCTCCAGTTGCATCCATTTACCAAAAAAAAAAGACCCAAATTTATCCTTTTTATAGCTGAATAATACTCCATTGTGAAATACCACATCTTCTTCATCCATGCTTCAGTTGATGGATAAACTGAAGCCCTTAATATATATCATATTAGCTATGGCAAATTGTGCTGCTATAAACATGGGTGCACATATATCAAAGTTTTCAGTTCTTCAGGAAAAATACCCAGGAGAAGAATAGCTGGGTGGAATGGAACCTTCAAGCCTAGCTTTTTGAGGAATCTCCACATTGATTTTCATCACATGTAACTTTTTAAACCCCACTCAAATGTTCCTTCCTCTTAGCAACTTTTTCTGACTTCCTCATATGTCCTTCTCTTTGTACCTTTATTTTATGGCCATTTGTTTGCTTACCTGTCTCTAAGTGGTGAGCTCCTTGATAAAAGAGAACGTGCATATTAAGAGTGACTAGCAGGAAACGGGCATACAGCAGGCATACGGCAAATGCTTGCTTGCTAATACATTCATTCAACAAATATTTATTGAGTTCACACCACATGTGCCGCAAGAGCGATCCAGCAGGGAACAGGAGAACAAAGTTCCCATGTGGTGGCGCTCACAGCCTAGACACACATTCACCATACGTGCCCTGTGCTGTGCTTCTGCAGCACTGAAAAGGGCGCGATCCCTGGTGGGCAAGATTATTCCCTGTACTGCCAATCTGAGTATGGGAGTGGGTTAGACCCAGAATGAGGGGGCCAGGCTGCTCACAGGTCATGCGGTGGCCCCCTAACACGCATGTAGCAGGGCTGTAGCCGTTGGGTCCTAAACCTTGCAGGTGATTCATTCTCCAGAGCTCTGACTCAGGAAGAAGCGGATGTATAATAAAAACCTGACTGTTAATCAAAGGAAAGCAGGGGGCAAAGAGGAAGTAACCTGAATTGTTCTGGAAACTGTGTCACTATGACTACTCCTCTGGGGAAACGGAGGAGAAGGTGACACAGAACCAGGGTCACAAGGAAACCACCTGGCACCTGCTACTTCCAGCCACTCCACTGGGTCCAGTGATGTCTCCTGGGACTCTGCATCCCTCAGCCTGTGGCCCCAGCACATTCTTCTAGTAACCACTTTGGCATTCAAAGCCCAAACACAGCAAAATTAAACAAATAGTAAGGCTCAACCACATTTTGGCTGCCTTGGAAAGAAATGGCTGTTTCCCAGGCAGCCTGAGGAACAGGAGCTCAGCTCAGCTCACCTCTGCCAAGAATATCTGGGGATTAGGAATGCTGGCCCTGAGGAAGGTGGAGAAGGTACAAAGGCCCTGAGTTTTAATTTAAGGCAGGTTCCCTACATATACAGTTCACAGTGAGAACTGCTCCCAGGACTCACTGGGAGGGTGGGATGCAATCTGTAGCAACAATCACAGGTCAGCAAGAAAGGAGCTCCAGACAGAGTCTGCTGCAGCCTCACCCCACAGGGCACTCGGCCAAGAGCCATACTACAGAGCTAGATGCACCTTGAGGCCAAGGACAGCCTCACACACACCCTGGTCCCTCGCTCACTGGTCAGCTCCTGAGGGGAAGGGTGCTCCTGTCAGCCCAGGCCAAGCTGCCAAGTAGGGCCAGCTACACGCCATTACCAGGCAAGCCCCCCACCAATCAGGGTCCATGGTACCTTACTTTTCACACATAGCTCCTGGACAGGGAAAGGCCAACACCACAGAGCCTGGCAACTGCAGGGCCCTCAGCCTCCTCAGAAACCCTTGTCCCACAGTGCCTCCTTTGTGAGGCAAAACAAAGTGAGCTTTGACAAGACCATCAGCCAGGCCAGCCAAGGGAGTGAGTGAGGTTGGAGGTGGAAGTCCCTTCCCAGAGTAGTGGACTGACCCCAGGCCCTGGCACAGGCTGCCCTGTGGAAGTCACAGCATGGTGATGTCACAACACTGGCACCGCCCCCAGCAGAAAGGAGGCCAAGCCTGGGTTCATGGGGGAAGGGGTGCTGAAATGAAAAAGCATGGAGTAGGGAAGGAGTCCAGCTGGGAGAAGAAAGGGGAGAGTGTTCCTGGTCACAGGGGATGCCACCACCCTTCCTTCACAGCTGCACTTCTGGCTCTCTCCTCTCCACCTCTCTCCTCTAGGCACTGACCCCCTTTAGGAGCTGGGTGCCTCCCCAGATCTCCTTGCCCACCATAAACTGCTTTCTAGGAGAAACCAGTCAGACTCCCTCAGGACTCCTAGCTTCTGGGACCAGGCAGATTGTGCCTCAGGCTGTGAATTCCTTCTAGGAAAGCTAATGAAGGGCAAAATTCTTAGCCTTTCTAGGGTGCACCGGTGCAGCAGGGTCTGACCACAAAGGAACAGCGGAGGCCAGCCGATCCATCTGGGGTCACGAGTGCAACAGGGGGGAAGCGCCTGAGGAAAGGACATGCTGCTGCTCCACAGGCAGGGTGCTGACAGTGAGCAACTCAGACAAGGCCTAGGACAGGGAGGGAGCAGCTGGGCAGCCAGCTGCTGGGCTCAAATGCCGGGGGCCCGGAAAAGGGGCGTGCTTAGAGACCAGGAGTTCTGCCTGGGGGCAGGGGCAACCCCATGGGCCATCATGGGTCTATCCTAGGGCAACCTCTTCATCCCACATCTCCTAATGACTAACATATTGGACAACACAGATCTAGAATCAAAAAAGTAATAGTAGTACCAATATTGATAAAGTACTAGCAAAATAGGGCTGCTGTTTAACAAGAGCATACTATTTTCCAGGCATGGTTCTAAGCGTATTAGCTCATTAAACAGGCTCCACCATCGTGGACATATACTAAGTCTGTCATATATATACTGTATACACTGAGTCTCTTGTAATAAAATGCAAAATTATTACTAAGTTTACTGGCCAGTCATGATGGCGCATGCTTGTAATCCCAGCATTTGGAAGGCTGAAGCAAGAGGATTGCCATGAGTTTGAGACCAGCCTGGGCTACAAAGTGAGCACAAAGGCCAGGCTGAACTTCATAGGGAGACTGCTTCTCAAATAATTAAAAAAAAAAAAAAAAAAAAAAAGCTAACTGCTATACATTCTGACATCAGGTATTTTCTATCAGTACTAAAATCTTAATTACTATCAGTAAATTTTAGTAAAAAAAAAAATATTAGTCTTTATATTCAAAGACTAGGATTCAATCCCCAGTACCAGGAAAGAAAAAAAAAAAAAAAAAATACTCAAAAAGACTAGGAACTTAAAACAGCAAAGTAGAGAAAATGTAAGAACAAATCCTTCAGCTTCACGGCTCATAGTCCTTTCAACCCCTAGTTTAGCTTCCCTCTACTGCAGAAGCCAGGTAAAAGGTCAGTTTTCCTCCCTTCTTCATTTCTGTTTTTCTGCCTTTGCAATAGAACCCCCCACCCCACGGCCGGCTCCCACCCTCACCTATGGTCCAGCCACAGAGCCACGGCACGCGGCACGCGGCACGCGGCACTCACCTGAGCACATCTCGCCCTTGTAGCGGACGCAGGAGAAGTCATCGCACTCACAGTACTTGCCAGTGATCTTGCCGAAGTCACTGCTGTGGCAGAGGCACTGGCCACAGAGGCACTCGCCCCGCTGGCTGCACGCGGGCTGGCCCTCCTGGGGGCTGCACTCATCCTGCTGGGCGGGCCGATAGTCCTCCTCAGAGCACTCGCACTGGGCCCCCAGCCAGCCGGGCCCGCAGTGGCACACCCCACACTCGAAGGTGCCGTTGCCATTGTTGCAGCGGCGGCTGGAAGGCTCAGCATAGGCCTGGCAGGCGCAGTCGCAGTCGAAGGTGACCTGGATGGTGAGGCTGTCCTTGAAGCCCACGGGCTTGATGGTGAAGGACTTCTCCTTCTCCTGGGGGCAGCCGCGCACCTTGGCCTCAATGCTGAAGCTCACCTGGATGGAAAGCAAGATGGCATTTAGACCCAGGTTGAGCCAGGCCAGAGAAGAGAAGCTACGCCCTGCCCTGTCAGAGAATGCCCACAGTGGGTCTCTAATGCTCCTACAGTCTGGAACAAGAGCCCTGGTATAGCCGAGATGCTGTGACATATCTGGCAAGACCCAGAGACACAGTTACAGTCAAGAAACAGAAGTCTGTTTTATGCCACATGTGAACTAATCCAGTTCCAATAACAGATTCTGTGGTCTTGTGAACACTCCAGCTCTAACCCACTAAGCCAGCCAGGCCCAAGACACTATGTTGTGCCAAGCTGTGCCACAGAGTGGACAGCCACAAGCTAAGGATCCACTGTTCCATTTCCACAAAACATTTCATTAAAGGCCATTATTGCCCACAAATGCTCCCAGGCAAGGCACGGCCGGGACCCCCCTATAGCTCCAGCCCTGCCCAGCCTGCCTCACCGTGTCACCAATCTTGAGCCCCACACAAGACTTGAGGCCTGGAATGACTTCATTGTTGAGGCATGTGGCATTGAAGGACAGAGACAACTCTTCAGGGAGGTCACGTACTTCTAGCTCTACTTTAGAACGGATTTTCTGAACAGAAAAGAGAAAAAAAAAAGTTAAGGAAGTGAGCTAAAAGTAAAAAGCAAGAGCCAATTCCATGCCGAGGAAACCTTGCTGGGCTGCCACGGACTCGCCCTGGCAGCACCAGCTGCTGATGTCTGCCAGTTGCCAAGGTACCCTAGGAAACTATACCCACTTCCTGTCCTCACTTGGGTCAAAATAAATCTGACTGAAATCTAGACCCTCCTGCAGGCCCTATGGACATGCAGCAGAGGAGTATCAACGCAGGTTACCTTGAGTAGCTGCACTTGCTATCTAATTTTTCACTTCCCTCAATTGGGCATGGGAGTGCACACCTGAAATCTCAACACTGGAAAGCCAAGGTGGGAAAACTCAAGCTTGAGCCAGCCCAGATAACTTAGCTACTTAGATGTCTGAAGATTTTAAAAAGGGGGGGGCAGTAAGATAGCTCAGCAGACTAAGCACCTGCTTAGGCAAGTGTAGGGACCAGGGTTCAATCACCAGCACCACATGTTGCATCAGCCCTGTCCCTAGGCATGCTGAGCTGGTACCAAGTCTGGGTGTGGTGGAGCACACCTGTAATCCCAGTGCTGGGAAGGCTGAAAGCAGGAGGATCAGTATAATCCAAGCTGCCCAGTGAGACCCTGTACCAGAAAGAAAGAGAGACAGAGAGGGAGGGAGGGAGGGAGGGACGAAAGGAAAGGAAAGGAAAGGAAAGGAAAGGAAAGGAAAGGAAAGGAAAGGAAAGGAAAGGAAAGGAAAGGAAAGGAAAGGAAAGGAAAGGAAAGGAAGAGGAGAAAGAGAGAGAGAGAGAGAGAGAGAGAGAGAGAGAGAGAGAGGATGTAACTCATGGTGAAAGCCCTAGGTTCCATATCCAGTACAACAATAACAAAAACACCCTAACCTTTCCCATGGCTCCCTTCTGTTCTCTGTTCTTAGAGCCTGGCATCCCTGTCTCCTACAACAGCTCCTTCTCTATCCAATCCCCAGCTTCTCTGCTTTGGCCCCTCTAAGCCAGCCATTCAGGGTCCCTGTTGTACTCTAGCATTCCGCACTGGGTCATCTCTTTCACCGGTCACTGCTCAGCCTCTGGGAGTCTATGAGGAAGACACCAAGGTCACGCAAGGATGCCAGCATTCCCAACTCTGCGCTCTGTGGTTCACATCAGGCCCAGAGAACACTAACCCCGTAAGCATTAACGATGAGCTGGAGGACATTGCTGGAATCTGCAGACAGCACCCCCACTGTGGTCCCCGGGATGAGCTCGCTATAGTTCTAGAAAGGAAAACAAAGATATTTGGAGTTTAGCAAAGGATGTCGTCTCTATACATACATCAGACTGAAAGCCTTGAGGCAAATATGCAGGAATGTAGGGGAGCCACGATTAGGAATCTAACCAGCAGTAGTTCAGTCCTGGGCAAAACTGCAGAAACCCTTCCATCCTCTCACAACATTGAGTTACCTCGGTCCATCACTGCAAACATCCACATCTTTCTTAGTAAGTCTGAGGGTGGGGGAAAAGGGTTACAAGGAGGATCCTTAGGTACCTGGGGAATGGGCTGAACTGCTGCTTGGCTTGGACCACTGCTTATGGTGGTGTGGGCAGCTCCTGGGATAAGCCCACCCAGCAGAGGACCTGCCCCCAAGAAGCCCCAAAGGAGGAGTTACCTGGTAGAGCCTGACTACATTTTCAGTCACTGCAAAGATCAAATTGATGTTATTCTGAGATAGCTTCTCGGTCATCAGCCCCAGAGAGGGGTAATCCTAGAGAAAGGGAAGATATGAATGTTTTAAAAGTCTCACCTAACTCCCTACATTCTAAGCCTCTCATCTTGACTGACTGGGGTCTCCACCAAGACAGTAGTGGCATTTTCAAGTTTTTACCCCACAGTCAGTGAGGTGCCATGGTTAGATTATGCTCTGCAGCCTATTCCTCAAGGGCTCAGGCATTCACATCTAATTCCCACCGCAAGGTGTCAGAAGTGTGGAAATTTAATCTGACTGGGGGCTTGGAGGCACAGCCCTTAGGAAATGGTGAGGATAAGATAGGGGGTCCCATGGTTGAATCTTGTGGTTCCACGGGAAAAGGGAAAGAAGTCAGAAGAGGCAGGCATCACTCTGTATTCTCTGGCTTTGCCATCTGATGCCTGCACCACCTTGGGACGCTGCTAGCAAGGAGACCATCACCATGTGGGGTTCCTCCACCTGTACCTCCAGAACAATGAGCCAACATAAACTCTTGTTCGTAAATTCCCTGGCCTATGGTGTCATGTTTGCCAGCAACCAAAAAGGGACTCCTGCCTAAATAGGAAAGATAAAGCAGCAAACCAGCCTGACAGCGAGCTGTGGATGAAGAAGTTTGGGCTAATGGCATCAAAACTAAGCCCCTCCTTCCCACCACTCTAATTCAGTGAAGTTACAACATGGAGCAGCTTCACACCTTGGGCACCAGCTTGGCCTGGCTGTCTCAGAGACACTAATGAACACCTCAGCCTTCATCCTGGGCACCTCCACCAATACTACAAAGACCGTTTTCCCTCAGTAACTACAAGGGACATGATATTCCTAGACGGGGCTCAGCGTGAAGGCAAGGAGGCAGGCCTGCTGCCCCACTGGCCCCAGCAGAGGCCATCGGGTCTGTGGCAGAACTAGTGACAACCCTGGACACAGCCAAGACAATTTCCAGTAGCTGTGCCAGCTGCACCCTACATGCAGGCGTCCTGCTAGCAGGACAGGGCTGCCGTTTTCATGGTCACCCAATGGTATTCACTGGTCTAGGACAGCCTTAGCCATAGTGGACTGCAGCTATGGGTGACGCCGGGAATCTCACCATGGTAGTGGAGGCAGAATAATGATTGTCACTGCCAATGTGACACTGCCCATCGTTGGGCTGGACAATGCCAGCCAGCCTGCCGTCCAGCGCGATATGGGTCTTGGCATCAGTAGTAAACACCAGCAAGTGTGATGCGTCGTTCCTCCAGCCAATCTTTTCCTGTTTGAATAAAGGCAAAGGAGACCATTTCAGCACGTCTCTAATACAGAATAAGGAGCCTGGAACTGACCCACCCAAAGGGCCAGGCAAGTCACCTTGGAGAAGTTCAACCCAAGTCCTAGAAGCCCCAAGTAGAACGTCCCAGTTCAGGGGTTTATGTTCTCTTTGGACAACAGTCTCACAGATGATTAGTTCAACTGGTCAAATGACACCTTCAACTCCAAACATAATTCTTCAATGATAATCATGTTACCCATCTAGAAACCCATTTTTACTCACAGAACAGGACTAGGAGAAATCCCATATACACATTTGCTTTCTCTGCTAAAGTTATGTTAACTAGCCTTGAGTCTGAAGTAACCCTGGAGAAGCTGGGAAGATATTCTCCCCTGAGAACCTCTGGGCCACTCAGCTTCTAGGAGATGCCAGCTTTGGCCAGGAGTCAATTAAAAGCAGAGACCACATATCTGAGGCAAGTTACTATCCACAGCACAAAATTCTGCTTAGTCCTCATCTCTTTCTTCTCCCAGACACCCGCAGGATGGGCCTCCTGCCTCCACATCATGCCCTATGGTCTGTGCCTGGTGCCCCAGGCCCTCTACACTCACCTCACAGACTGTAGCCTGCATGATGGCATCGAAGCCCCCTTCTGGGGCATCCCGGTTCCGTGACACGCTCTGTCTCTTCACCTCCTCATTGAAGCGGTTCATCTGGTCAGTCAGTGTCAGCACATGCTTGTAGCCAAACATGGGCAAACAGGGAACCTTCATACTGTGTGAAGAAGGGAGATCATTTAAGCAGACACAGCAATGGGGAAAGACAGCAATGGTGGGACTGGGAGGGGAAAAGGAAGAGGCAAGCATGGAGGGCAGCAGACCCCTCGAGTTACCTGAGGGCATCACATCAACCTAACCTGAGGAGTAGGAGGGTGGGCTGGGAAATAGACACCTGCATTCAAGTCCCAGCCATGGAGCTCCGGCCTGGCCCAGACAATAGGGACCTGACAGCACCTACCTCAGAAGCACTGTTGTGAGGTTGAATGAGTAAAACACATGAAAAGTGAAGCATGAACTGTTGCTATCACTTTGATCAACACTTCTCTAAGTAAAAATGAAGCAAAAGCCCATGAAGAAGTGAAGCCCCTTTAGCCACTAATGAATGAACAGAATGTCAGATGGAAGCATTGCTGTTTCCAGACTCACAGTTCATTTAATTACTAGTTGATGTGTTTACCACCCACACTGAGGTATAAAAACTGCATTGTGAAAGCTGAAAAGATTAAAAGTAAATTTACATCTTCTCAGGCTTCTTAGCTATTGTAGCCATTGTTCTAAATTACTGTAACACATGAATTTGCACAGTCCCTGCCACTTAAGTTAGTCATTCAGCTCTAAGTGAAACAGGCTGGTGAGATAGCTCAGTGGACTAAGCACCTGCTTAGGCAAGCACAGGGACCAAGATTCGATCCCCCGTACCACATGCTATACCAGCCCCACTCCCCTGTGTGCTGAGCTGGCCACCAAGGGCATGGTGGCACACACCACTAATCCCAGCGCTAAGGAGACTGAAAATAGGAGAATCGCTGTAAGTCCAAGCTGCATAGTGAGACCCTGTACCAAATACATTGAAAGAAAAATGTAAAAAAAAAAAAGTGAAACAGAAGCACAGAGAGAGCTCCTGCCTGGCTCTCTTCCCCACCATCACCACCAAAAAAAAAAAAAAAGGCATAAATTTATTGATTTACATGCTAGCAAAGGATTCAATAATTGCCCTTTCCACTCTTATATTCCCCTTGGGCTTCATTTCTTGTGTTCTAACCCTGCAGAATCCATGCCTTTGATGGTGAGAACAGTGACAACAATAATCCTTCCAAATGCATAATTCCTCTGCTTACTTATCCATAAATTGCCTCTGCCTTCGACCTCATTTCTCTCCCACTTTCTCATTTGTGACCCAGACCAAGATGCTCAGAGGTCTTTTCTCAGGACCCCAGCACTTCATCCAGCCTAGTAGCTACTTGTCTGCCAGATGGGGGGGCCAAGGCAGAGAGGAGCTACAGTTTCACCAGACAGTGGCTGCTAAAATGTCCCTCCAGCTAGAAACAGGATCCAGGCTGTGGACCAAAGAGAAGAGAGCTTCCCTGGCTTTGGGAGCAGGCACTTACTCATAGCAGGGGTTGGTGAGGGCTTCTGGAGGGGAGATGTACATGTATGGCGACACGGGCTTATCCACGAAGGCCCCGAAGCCGATCCGCAGATTGCTGGTGAGCTTGCGCATCTCGGAGGCCAGCTTGGTGCCCAGGTTCTGAATACTCCTCAGGTCGTCCTTCATGGAGTAAGACAGGTCCATGAGGTAGTAGATGTCCACGGGGTAGTCCTCCACCTGCCGCACGTGGACAGAGAACTGCTTCGAATCATCTGGAAAGCAGAAAGACGTCAGCTGTTTCTCTCCTTTTCCCTTTTAAGACTGGATAAGCTGAGCTGGACACACCTGGAATGGAGGGACTGCTTGATCAAGGTGAATCTGAAAGCCCTTGTCCCTTCTCTCCCTTCACAATTCTTTCCTCTTCCAAACTCTTGACCCACCTATTTTTAAACTGTCCTTTCCCATCCTAAGGTTTTCTTTCCCTAAGTCCCCATCTGTCTAATCATCTGGGTCTGGATTCCCAGACTCAGACTCAGTAAGAGACAGGAGCTGCCCCTGCTCTTCTCTGCATCCCACAGCACCCCACCCCCCTCAAAGCCCAGTCAGCCCCACCCAGGTCACTGTCCCTTAGCCCAATGCTTCTCTCCACAGAGCTTCTGTCCCTACTCTGTCCACCATTATGTTCCTGCCCTGGTGGGGGAAGAAAGAGCTCACACCTCCCTCTCTCACCCTGGATCCCATCTGCACATCAATACTGCAGTGTAGGTCAGGTGAACCCGGCCTGAGAAGAGGAGGAAGTATTTCCCAGCACACCACTGCTGTGTCAGAAGGGCTGAATAGCTTTCCCAAGGCCAAGTGAGCTTCAAGCTCAGTTATTCTGACTCAAGCCCTAGGGGTTCCCCTTGTCTTCATTCTCCACCTGCTCCTCGTCTTCCTCTTACCGTCTAGTCCCCATTCTGAGCTAATCATATTTCCTGCCAGACCTTGGCTCTAAGCTCATCCACCCTAGTCTGCCACCTGCACAAGCCATGTCCCTACCTGGTCGTAACCGGAGAGCAATTCTCTGAGGACTGACTTGAGTAATCTGAGAGCTGTCTCCAGAGCCCTTGCTGCTGAGTGGCCTGGCTTCCAAGACCTGGACCTCGCTGACTGGAAACTCAATGGTCTCTGGAGCACAGTTATCTGCCAGCAGATTCTCCTTCAGGTTACAGCGCGGTGAGCCCAGAGGCAGGTCCTGTAAGACAGGAGCCCAAGAGGAGGCCCTGTGATTAGGCCTGCGAACAGCTCTTTGCTCCCGCAGGCTCTACCTTCTCCTACTAACACAAATGAACTGATGTGGTTCTGGGATAATCCCTAGGGCTCTGTATGGAAAGAGGAAAATTGGGACCCGGGAGATAGCTCAGAAGTCTAAGCACTGCCTGGCAGGCGCAAGGACCCAGGTTCGATCCCTAATACCCCAACCCAGCTTGGTGGTGCATGCCTGTAATCTCAGTGCTGGAGAGACAGGGGGGTCACTATGAGTCCAAGCTGCATAGCAAGACTCTGTACCAAATAATAAATAAAATATTTTTTTTATTTTTTAAGAAAAGAAAGGGGAGGGGCCAGCAAGATAGCTCAGTGGACTAAAGCCTCTGCTTAGGCAAGCTTAAGCAAGCTCAGGGACCAGGTTCAATCTCTGGCACCACAGGCCATGCTAGTCTCACCCCCAGGGTGGGCTGAGAAGCTGAGGTATCAGAAGGGTTAAAGGAGTCCCTGTTTCGGACTTGATAGCTTTATTAAAAGAGGACCTGTATAGTAAGATGTCTGTTGGATGCATTTTTCAAGTGGAAATGCAACTCATTTGTAGAGCTCAATATCAATTTAGTGGCTTTTAGTCATCATTTCATTAAGTAAAAATAAAATAGAATAATATCAACATATATAAACAGCAAAAGTGTTATTTTGTAAAACTTTCATTTAATGGGGTATAACACATATAATGAAGAATGTCATACAGTGAGTGACCTTCTGAAGGTCACCCAGAAGGTCCTTTGGAAACTGCCGTGCCAGAGCCAGCCAGGCTGTGCTATCCGTGAGGACCAAGACTATGAATGTCCTGCCCCCTTCTCCCAGCACCCACCCTAGGACTGCTGACAGTTGGTGGGGGCAGGGGGACAAGGATGGTAAAGGACAAGGGATTAGGAGCAGACTGACCCAAACTGAAACTCAGCACTGCCACTCACTACCCGGCTTCAGGGTTCCTGCAAGGCACCCAAACTCTGATTTTGGCCCATGCACAAGCCAACTATTAGCTCACCTCCACTTGCTGGAGCAACATGCGCTGTTAGTACCATTCCCCGTTAGTCCTACTTCGGAAACTGGGAAAGTGAGGCATAAACGGCTGTCATTCTGCTGCCAATTTCACAGGGTTGGTCAGGGAGTAAAATGAGACTGAATATGACATGGTTTCAAAATACAAAGGTCTCTACCTTAGTAAGTATATGCCTCTCTTTTGGATACACTAGAAACAAATCAAAGTAAATAAGGATGACTCTCCCCTGTGATTATCACAGGATTACTGCGCTCATCACACACTCATCCCTTGGGCGGGAGGGAGCTGGGGAGGCAGGCCTGGGCACTTCACTCCAGAGAGCCACCACAACATCTCCAATGGACATAAGTTCAACTGCTTTGATTGGCTGACCTGCTGCATATCAATGAAGACAGTTTAACTCATTCCCGTTGGAGATGTCACATATAAGCAACCACTTGAACGTGCAGACAGAGAAACACAGACAGGACAAGAAGAGAGAAGAAAAGCACTTTATCATTGTTGCTAGTTGTTCATTGTTTACTAGGAGAAAAAAGCCCTTAAATCTACCCTTTTAGTCCAACGTGTTTTTGTAAACAATGATACAACTCTCAAAATGGACGTATTTGTAAGTAGAAAAAACAGTAGAAAAGCCAGAATATAATTGTGTTAGCAACTAAAAAGAAGCGATCTAAACCTTTCTCCCATAGTTATGGAAAAGAAGATGAGAAGGAAGAGCTGCTGGAGTTCTCCTTCCTCTGTGCCCCATCTTTGGACATCTGACTATGTGGGAGTTGGCCCTCTTTCCAAGATGTCCTCAGTCCTAGACAGTGTCTCATATCTCTCTCTACCCTAGGGTGGCCAGATACAGCACTTGGGCAGTACTCGTACTACCAATTTCTTGGGGTTTAGCCCCAATCTTATTGGGTGTTCTGTACTTACCTGAGAAGTTCAGCTCTACATCCACTCATCCTAACCAACAACCAACCCCTTCAATTAGTAACGTTTGTTCAGTCTGCCTTCGTAACACTGGGTTGTTGAACAAGTCTGATGCAACAAGTTCAGGGTCCATCCTGGAAACCTTTATTCCTATCAAGGCCCTCAGCCAATCCTCACCACCAGAACAGTGGGAAAGTTCAGGCTCCAGCACGGTGCCCCTGAGGCCAAGACTACAGGTCCACACTAAACCAAGCTTTGCTAAATGTACAGACCAGAGACAGCCCCCACCCCAACCCGGGACACCACATCTCACTCTGTGCAGATCCACCCAGACCCTACACTCATTCACACTGGCTGTGTTTTCCTATCACCCAGCCAAGCACTCTCTCCTCTCCACACACCCAAAAGCCGCTGTCCTGAGTAACAGGAGAAAACCGAGCCCAACCAGTTGTTTTTCCAGGCACTGCCAGGATCACTTGCAACAATCAAGGCAGGAGGACAGGGGTCCTGAGGTGCACCCAGCCCCACCCCGAGGTTTGAAGTCAGCAGCCAACGCACTATGAGCAGTTAACCATCGTGGCCACACGGGGCAAATGCTCTCAGAGAAAAGACTGCCGCAACGCAGTCCTCGATGACAGCCTCTTTCCTCCCTGGAAGACACTACTTGGTGCTGCACACCAGGGCCTCCGCCAGCCGTCTCCAATCAGTTATGGCTGAGGGCATGCACAAAGCCCTGGGCTTCCTCTGCTTTTGCATGTATATTCCACACTCTGGGAGCCTCCCAGTAGGCTTCCTATCTCCCTCCTTAGTTTTCTTTGGTCCTAGCAGTACCCATCTCCCAAGTGCGTTACATTTCTAGGATGGTCCCACCAAATACTTTCACGCTACCCAGCTCCTGCTCCTGCCCCTGCCCCTCCTGGCCTTCTTCTCAGAGTCTGAGCCAGTCACCTGCCTTTTCTCTTGCTCTGTACTGAAAAGGAGGGAATGCAGATGGAGATACAGCCTCTGAACAGCATTCAGGTTTTGCTTTGCTCCCCTTGCACTGAAGTTAGCCTTCAGCCCACTAAGCGCAACAAGGCGCCCTCCAACCCAGCTCCCTCTTCTCCAGATTCCTGCTGCAGAAATGCAACTTCCTTGTTAAAAAAAAAAAAAAAAAAAAAAAAAAAAGCTTGATATCATAATGATGACCAAGGCGGGAGGATGCAGCAGAGAAGAAGGGAGGAGGCTACATCACCATGCTCCGGCAGCCAGCTCAGCCCTGAGGGGAGAGGCACCTCGGGGGCGGAGGACTCGCCCTTCTCCCTCCCCTGTGTCCCAAGGGACCAGTTCTTTTACTGAGTGAAGTCAGTGTGGCCCAGATGTTGGACAACTGCCTCTGGAAGCAGGTCTCCAGGCTGGAGAATCATGCTTTAAGCACACCCCCAGCTCTGGCAGCTCTCCTGTTGGGTTATAAACACAGCCTCCCAGCTCCCTTCCTCCCCAGCCTGCCAGGGAGGTTGCCTTTTTAGGAAACCCATCAAATCAGGAAGAGAAGCAGATGTGGAGAACAAGGGCCCAACTGGAGCCATCATAAAATTGTGGAGAGCCAGGCGGTGCTGCTGGACACAGAAGTCTCCAGACCCCAAAGAGCAGTCAGACGAGGAGTCAGGTAGCCACCTGCCTGCTGGCAGCCGGTGACTCAGCCTCAAACCCCACCATTGCCATCACTGGGAAGCTGTCCAGCCTCGTCCGCCCCTCCCATCACTACCAGCTCTTGCCAGCTCCAAATTCCCATCAAAGCCACAAACAGCCATTCCCCGGACACACTCATTCCCTAGGGCCTCAGACACAACAAAACCCTCAGCCTAGACACAGCTGGCCCTGTCCTGTCACCCTTCCCTCCTTAACAGTGGACACACCTCCTTCTCTCAGTGACACCTAGGAGAGGGAAGAAAGCAGGAAAAAAAAAAAAGAGAGAGAGAGGTCCAGTAGTAAGAGGAAAAGATCCTCCAATGAAACACCACACTCACACACACACACACACACACACACACACACACACACAAGTGCAAGGCTCCCATTTGTCTTTTTTTAAATTCTAGGGGGAAGAAGTAAGCACATATTTCCTCCTTTCTCAATCTGAGTCACCTGGAATGTTCTGCTCCAAGGAGGAGTAAGCAATGGGTACTATTACTGAGAGCAGTGATTAAGCAAGGTCAGCGGTCCACGCAAGCTGGTTAGGGTAGGAAATCGCAGTGGGCTGTGAACGGCATTTGCTTGTTTGTTGGTCTGTTTTAAGACAGGGTCTTACTATGTAGTGTACATTGGCCTTGATCTTCCTTATGATCATCACAAATGCATGGTGATCCTCCTGCCTCAGCCTCCCCAGCGATGGGACCACAGTCATGCACCACCACAACCAGCAATGTCTCCATGACACCCCCTCTTCACCCAGAACTGGAAAGGATTCATCCCAGCCTAGCTCAAAAGGGATAAGACAGTGTGCATTTAGAAGGGAAAACACCATAGGCCTGTCGCTACACAAAAGCAGCTGTGGAAATAAGGTAAAGCATCCACCTCTCACCTCATCCGAACACCAGGCACACACGGGACTCACAGCCAGACACTGCTGGCAGGAGCTCACGCCTCGTGTGGTACAGATGTTGGGCCCTGAAACAGAGGGGGAAAAGGCATTAGTTCCCAACCTGTCTCTCACCCCAACCTTCCCCACTTTCCTAAACGCCCATATCTACAGCTCTCAGACACACAGAGCACGTTCTAACCATACCATGGACATTTACCAAACGCAAGCTATTGGTAAGGAAGAAAAATAAGGCCACAGTGATGGGAAGTGATGAGGCAAAGCTAACCACCAAAGAAACTGGTGTGATACCGACCCTGAAAATGAAAACTTGAGACCCAGAGCAATCACAACACATCATGTCCAGTTACTTCAGCGATGTGCACAGCCGCTGCACACAGAGCTCCAGACCAGCACATCAGCATTAACACACAGCCTAAGCTTTGTGGACACAGTGGGCAGGACAACTTTGTGGGAGGTGTAGCACTGCTTCAGCAAACCTTCCGAAATCTTGTTTTTGTGAATATTCAGAGCTTGGAATTTAAGTGTGAAATTCTCCAGGGAGAAACAAGGAAATGTTAAAAGCAATGTTGACTGTACCAGTGCAAGAATGTGGAACTTGGGCGCCAAAAGGGAGGTCTGTGTTTGGATTCAGCATGCCCTTACTGCTCTGTCACAGCCACAGGCAGCTTACCTGATCTTCACGAGACAACACAGCCATCTCCTAAGGTTTGTGCAAGAAGCTAACAAGGCTAGAGGGACGCTACAAGATGTCATTCAAATGTGAACAACGTTCATACTAACAAAGGGCAGAGAAAAGGTGGGGGATGGGCAGGGAGCATGAGCAACTAGGGGAACAAATAGTCCTAAAGCCTGGCCAGGAACAACACTCAGGTATTTTCCTGGAAGCTGTGTTCATGCCTGCTCCCAACCTCAGCGGACTAAAGACCCTCGTCCCGTAGTGATCCAGAAAGGAGGCGCTCTTCAATATAAGGAGCAGGCAAAGGAAGGCCCTGTCTTCCCTGTGGCCCCAGTTATCCTGGCAGTTTCCTTCTCCAATTTTCTACAGGCATTCCTTTGACCCCAGCTGTTAAGACCAACAAATCTTCCTGGGTAATTCATCCTGTGTTAGACTTTTCCCCAAATCTCCCAAATTTCTCATCTAGCCAAATATATGTTTATTATGGTGTGCCGGAAGTCCCCCCACCCCAATACTTAGACAAAAACACATTCAGAAAATGACCTAGGGATTATCTGTACCTTTATTTTTTTTTTTTTTTTTTTTTTTTTTTTTT
>PVKA01037047.1:0-21300 GCA_004027165.1 Ctenomys sociabilis | reverse complement strand
AAGTAATCATCTCTATTTGTAGCTAAATGCTTACCTAGCTGGAGAGACAGAGTTATTCCTCAAGATAACCAATTCTAAGTCAAAAAAAAGTGTTCACTTAACTCCTGTTTCATGAAAAAACATTCTCAAGTCTCTAGCCTCAGGCACCAAGAAGGTATGCTGGGAGGCTCTATGAGGACCCCTTGTGTGACTGGCACTGTGTGGGCAGGTGCTGGCTGCGCCCAGACTTGAAGGCCAGGCAGCTTCCCCACACCACATCCTGTCATGTGCTGGTTTCTTCTCTCTCAGGCTTCCCACCCAATTACTGACCAGGCCCAGACCTGCCCTTGTAGGATCTATGAGATCACCCAGTAGCACTATGCTAAATTTGTCCTGTTTATCGTAGGTTCAGCCTCTCTTCTTTAAAGTCACACCGCAAATGAGTGAGGGGAATGAGAGAACTGATGGCTCACATACTAACTAATCATTAGCTACCAAATACCTTCATTTCCACTCTCAAATCTGAAATAGGATTTAGTCATTTAACAAATTAATTGAGTGCCTACTCTATACCAGGAACTACTCTGGGTCTAGTGCACGTAGGAGGAGAGATCAAAATCCTTATGGACGTGGTCTTAGCATTCCAACAGAATTAAGGTAGTAAGGATTGGGCTTTAGCTGGTCAGTAAAGAACTTCACTGGCTGTGTGAAAAAAAGGACAATAAAGCAAAGAAAAATGGAGATTATACCAGACTCCCAATTGCTGACATAAATTTATATTCTGATGGGATTAAAATTAATAAAATAAACACAAAGCCAGACAATACAAAAGCTTAAGTTACTGGTAAAATACACTTCAGTGTTTACGTGATGTACTTTTTATGACTGAAACTTTATCCATGAAAATCAAACCCAGCTAGCAAAGGAGAAAACAAAAGCTATAGATTTTCTCACATATTCAAGAAACAAAAAAATCCCTTCTGAGGTAAACAGGTTTAACAAGCTACACCCAGTTACACCTGGCCTTCTTCAAACCAAATTTGTTTCCAACCACAAATTGCAGTACAAAGGGAATGAAAACTCAAGTTCTATCAAGGTGAGTTTACAAAAGTATCACTCTACTTCTCTATCCAAGAGAAGGTACCCACTGTAAGGGGTCTAGAGAGAAAAAAATGAAAAACACAGTGAAAAGGCATACCTGAAGAGAAAAGAATCAGTAAGAAATAACAATGCCAGAGGAAGCAACCTACTGGGCCAAAGTTCATCATGCAGTAGTCAAAGGCGAAGAAAGGGAGAGTGCCCAGGACCACGGGACCTCTAGTAGAAGCACACATACTCAGTAGGTATCCTGCTGCCATGATAGTCCCTCATCTCTGAGGTCCTTGCACTTTAAGGCAACAGCTGTCACAGAAGAAAAACACTCCCTTTTCCAAGAAAAATAGTGTACACCCGTGGAATTTTAATATAACTGATGTAATCTTTGTGATCACACTATTTCAAAACATGCTTTGTGACACAAAGTCCTGAGCCAGGCTCAAAAGATGCAAAAGATGCCACTTGTCAGCTCTGGGCAAGGACAGCAGATGCCCTCAGTCTGATGGAGGCAGAGGATCTTCTGACTCAGGCCTACACTCAACACTTGGGGAGAGAACCAAACATGACTTCGTGTTTTAAAAATAAATCTAAGGCCGGGCGTGGTGGCGCATGCCTGTAATCCCAGCACTCGGGAGGCTGAGGCAGGAGGATTGTTGTGAGTTCGAGACCAGCCTGAGCTACAAAGTGAGCTTAAGGCCAGCCTCAACTGCATAGTAAGACCCTGTCTCAAAAAGACCAAAAAATAAATAAATAAATAAAAATAAAAATAAATCTAGTCAGACTGGGGAGATAGCTCAGTAGAATAAATGCTTCCGTGGCAAGTGCAAGGTTCTGAGTTCAAGCCCTGGTCCCACCAAAAAAAGAAAAAAATCTAGTCATTTATTCAGGTAAATTCAAGGAAAGATACAAGCTATTTCTGGTCAGAGTGACACTTTCTTTTTATATGACAGATTAAATGAGGAAAGAGGAAAAAAGAAAGAATTAGAGAGGAGTCAGGAAAAGGGAATGGAGCCAGGTGGGTGTCTTAAGAAAACAAAAGCAATAAACAATAGCAAAAGCTACAAAACTACTGTGAAAAGCTATTACACAGCCCTAAACTGTGCCTCCTTGGAGCCTCCTCCCCACACACAGTCTGCACTCCCACCAACAGTGGAGAAGCATTCCTTTTGCCCCACAGCCCTCCCAGCATTTGTTATTGGTTAACTTCTTAAGAACTGTTATGCTTCCAGTGTTGCTTTGGCTATTTTAGTCTTTTTGTGTTTCCATAAGAATTTTAGGATTGTTTCTTCTAGTTCTGTGGAGAATGTTGTTGGTATTTTAACAGGAATTACATTGAATCTGTAGATTACTTTTGATAATACTGCCATTTTCATGATATTCTTTTGATCCAAAGCAAGTGCTTCCTTTCCATTTTCTAATGCCTTTTTCAATTTCTTTCTTTTGTTTCTACTGTATTTTAGGGAAGGGTGTTCAGGGTCTCACTACTCAATCGAACTCGTAGTGATTCTCATGCTTACAGCTCCCAATTGCTGGGATTACAGGCGTGTGCCACCAAGCCCAGTCTCAATTGCCATCTCACTGCACCCCATAGGTGGAGCCAGCCTGGCAGGTCCACGTATCGAACCTCTGGGCTTTAATCTGCTGAGCTATTTGGAGGGGCCAACTTTCTTGAGTATTCTATAATTTCACTGTAAGGGTCTTACACCTCTTTGATTTGGCTTATTCTTAAGTTTTTAAGCTATTATGAATGGTTATTTTCCTAATTTTTTCTCAGTAGGTTCATTATTATTATACAAGAATTCTACTATCTGTGTGATAATTTTGTATCTTCAGTAATTTCTTTACAGTACAATTTCTCAGAAACTTGCTCATGTGTAATTACAAATTCTACAAGGAGTCTGATTTCCTAAACTTACATGACCACAATTTAGCCAGTTTTTTTTTCTAAGAATCTCATGGAATGGAATCTTCTAAAAATGTTCATATTTTAATTATTTGAATTAAAATTCCTTGAAAGTGTATTTTAAATATTTCATATACTTTTATCTTCTTAAACATCACATACTGGATTGAATAGTCTCTTGATAGCTCAGAAATTCTTGTGGGGAAGGAACTATTACTATGTTGTTTGAGGTGATGTGGTTGGGCACATGCCAAATGGGCTTTCCTTCTCTTTCTGCAAGGTGCCAGGTGTTCCACTGCTCTAATGTCCCGCTTCAGCTACCAATACTTTTTCTGTCTGCCAAAGTCACAAAGCTTATTATTTGTCTTGGGCTTAAACACCAGGAAACAGAAACCCTCAATGTAAAGTATCAGGATAAAGAATGGTAAAATACAGTTCCTGTTCTTTTGAGACTTACATTTGACTACTGGTCTGTAATTAAGTCAAGCCACTAAAAACCCAAAACACTCATCTGTAAAGCAAATTTAATAGCAATTATTTGAGGTCCAGGGACCTTTCCCGATGCATGGTTAGCCCCAAAGCCATTCCAGGCCTTCTAGCAAGTGACACCTCACTAAGTACTTCTACTGTCAGCTCCTCCTTTAGGTCCTCACCCAGTTCCTCTGTGTCTGTACCATTGGTATCCAGACTTTTAGTCTTCCCCATGGACACGTTCTCCTCTACCACCTGTGATCAAACTGTTGAGTCATGTTCAGTAACATATGCTTGCCACAGTGTCCTCCAGAATGAGTTAAGATCAGTACATGACATCTTCCCAGGCATTGTCTAAAAGGTTGTTGCAGTGCAGTACACTGAACTGTTTCTTCCAGAAATCTTTCAGACTCAAGAATGCCTCTTCAGTGACTTTAAAACATATGGTGGGGCTGCCTCTAATCCCAGCACTTGGGAAGCTGAGGCAGGATTGTTGTGAGTTCGAGATCAGCCTGAGCTACAAAGTGAGCTCGAGGCCAGCCTGAACTGCATAGTGAGACCTGTCTCAAAAAGACAAAAAAAATAAAATAAAATAAAAATAAAACATATAGTGCAGGTTGGGGAGAAAACTCAGTGGCATATATGCCTGCCTGGCAAGTGCAACGTTCCAAGTTCAATCCATTCCAGTACCATAAATCAATCGATCAATCTGGTTAAGACTGCCTTTGTGGGCCAGGGAGATGGCTCAGCAGAATAAGCGCTTCCCTGGCAAGTGCAAGGGCCTGAGTTCAATCCCCAGTTCTGCCCAAATTTAAAAAAAAAAAAAAAAATAGTATTAAAGACTGCCTTTGTGAGGGCTGGCCAGATAGCTCAGCAGACTAAAGTGTCTGCTTAGGCAGAGCATAGCGTGCCATGCTGGCGCTACCCCCAGGACATGCTGAGACAGCTACTGAGACTGGGCATGGTGGAGCATGCCTATAGTCCCAGCATTTGGGAGGCTGAAAAAAGGAGAATCACTATGAGTCTGATCTATGTAGTGAGACCCTGTAGACGCTGTCTAAACACATTGAAAATAAAAAGAGTGCCTTTGTGTATGGCTTCTTGAACCTGCAAATTATTTGCTGGTTCATGGGCTGCATAAGTGGTAACTGTTGGGGAAAGGAACTTGACTTTTATGAAGTCACACTCATCGTCTGTATCACCCATTACATTGGAGGCTTGCTAGGGCACTGTCCATCAGAAAGCAGCTGGCTGTCAGAAAGACATTTCTTCACAGTGGGTGCAAACACCTTGTGCAGTCATTCCATGAACAACTGCCTTGTGACCCAAGTTTTCACAGTGGCCCTCCACATGACAGGCAGTCTGGCATTGTTTATATTCTGTTCCTTGCATGCACAAAGGATCTGGAAATGGTGTACCTATAGTGGCTTAATCTTCATATCAATGCCAGCATTCCCACACAGCAACAGGGTCAGTGTGTCCTTGGGTTTGTGCCCCAGCAGTGCCTTTCCTCCTGTGTGATACAGGTTCTGTTTAGCTTCTTCTTGCAATAGAGCCCCTCTTACTGCAGTTGAACACTTATTGAGCAACATACCCTTCTGCCATGATGAACTCCAAAGAGTCTTCCTTGTCTACAGAGGTCTTGCAGAACTCAAGACCTTACCATGTCTTATCACACTGTAGATGCCACCTCTCTTAAGGAATTTATCAAACCACCCTCCACTGGCTTTAAGTTAATCACTTCTTGTACTTGTAGAGCAGTTTTCTTGCAGTAAATCGCTATGGATTTTCACAGATCACAGCTTCACAAATGCTATCACCCACCAGGTGTTTCTCATTCAACCACACTAACAAGTTTTTCCATCTCTTCCAGCACTTGTGTCCTCAGCTTGGTTAACACTGTTGCTCCTTTGCTACATCAGTTCCTTTGATGACATCTTTCTTCCTCAAAGAAGTCGAGACTGTGGATTTTGCCATCTTCCACTGAGACCAGATCACTCACATGAATACCATTCTTATGTTTTTCTGTAATTTCCTTGTTCAATTCAATGGTTATTCTCCTCAAAACTTATTTCTTACCACTCTTGCTATGGATGTTCTTCTTACCTTCATTATCACTCTACACTTTCTTTGGAGCCATGCTGGACTGAATATTGTATAGTCCGAGATGTTCTAAAAAGCACACAAAAACGCTTCCCAGCAAGTGTGAACAAGTCTGGCTGCAATTGAAATCTTAACTAGAGGCAGCTACAACCATGTGTAAGAGTGGGAAAGATGGCTGCATTCATATTCATCTGGGAACAATAGCTGCAGCTGTGTTTGTCAGCCAATGCAGAATTCAAGAATGGAAGCAGAACTGCCAAACACTGCCATTTGTGAACACAACTTTTATAAATAGAAATATTTATGAAGCAAAGTATAAATGTATTTGAAATGTAATTACAATTAGCAGAACATTTTGTTTCTGAAGAGATGTCACCAAAGACACAATGTAGAGCTTAGGAAAATGTTAACCCTTCAGGCTGGGTAGCTCTAGCTTCACATCCTCTCAGAAGAGTCCTTCTCATGATAGGGTATTGACTTGCATTAGAGAACTGAGCTCTTAGAATGTTCTATACACCCCCCACACATGAAGCCTTGACCATTCTGCAGCACTATGCCTGGACAGTTTGTACAATGTAATGTATGGTGAATACCTGGGGGACTAGTGCTTGAATAATTACAGCCAATTGCACAGACAGTGTGCACCTTGTGACTTAATCTGAATTAAAACCATGAACCGTTAGGAACAAGTGGAAGCTATTTAAAGTTAAATGAATATGGGTGCAAAGCAAATCATCTAGAACAAGGGGTTGCAAATTTTTCTACAAAGGAAAACACAATACCTAATTGAGACTTTGTGAGACATTAGAGATCAGTCACATGTGGTCAACTCTGCCATTGTGTTGTGAAAGCAACCACAGATAATTTATAGACAACACATGAGTGACCACATGTGTTGCTGGGTTCCAAAAGAACTGTATCTGCAGACAGATAATGGACCAGATTTGACCTGCAGGCTATCATGTACCAACCCTAATTCAGAAACAAGCCTGCATTGCTGATATAGTGGTGAGCATAGCTGCCTTCCAGAAATAATAGAGTGCCAGACACAGTATTACAGGACCTCAGGAGGCTGAGGCAGGAAGATCATTTCAAGTTTAAGACCAGCCTTGGCTAAAAAGTGAGCTCAAGTCCAGCCTAAACTGCATAGCAAGACCTTGTCTCAAAAAGAAAAAAAAAAAAACACAACTGAGCTTAAATAAAAATGATTTTTTTTTCAATCTCTTTTCTAAGTTAAAAAAAAAAAGGTTAAAAACAAAAAATACCAATGAATTTTAAAATTCAATTAAATATTTGCCTATGGTTTGAATAAATGTCCCAAAAAAGTCCATGTGTTAAAGGCTTTGTCCCCAGAATATGGTACTGCGGAGAGGTGGCCTTTATGAAGGCCTTGCTTGGCCTTTATGAAGTATGCTCAAGTGGGAAGTTTTATGTCACTGGGAATATCTCTCAAAAGGGATTCTAGTGTCCTTGTCCCTTTCCTGTTCTGCTTTTGCATAGAACAGTTCAAACACTCTCTGTCACCATTTGCTGCCTTTCCACAAGCCAAAGACAACAAGGCCAATTGCCCATAGACTGAAATCTCTAAAATTATCAACCAACATAAATCTTTTCTCTTTATAAGCTGTGTATCTTACATATTTGTGACAGGAACAGAAAACTAACACGATATTTATGGGGCATGATATAAAATCTGCACAACCCCAAAAGTTGTGAAGTAAAAACTTACATATAATATTCTGTTCACTGACACTGGCATATTCTAGACTCGGTGACATTTTCCAAGGCTGTTCCAATAGTAATTTGCCCAAATAGCTCAGCTAATTTTTTTTTAACTTTTTTTTTTTTGCAGATCTGGGGATTGAACTCAGGCCCTTGCGCTTGCAGGGAAGCACTTATTCTACTGAGCCTTCTCCCCACAGCAACAATACTTTGAGACTACCACTACAATTTTCCTTAATTTGGAACTCAGTGAAATTGAACTAACTTCAAACTTCTTGAAAATTACTGAATTAATGTGGCCAAAGCTTACACAATGAAAGCGATTGCATTTTTCTTTAAAAAAGAAAATTTCATCTAGACTACTGCCAAATTTTAACATACTGAGGACAGGGCTATAATTCATATGTCTTTATGCCTGGCAGCTCTGTACCATGGGTGGTATAATGCTGTTTGACTATCTCACTATGCCATTGCGTAGTAAAAGCTGCCTGATGGAACAATTACACAAGCACCACAAATGGCTCTAGCCAGTGGGAAAGTGTTAAACCTGGAAACTGGAAATGGTCTATGGTATGACTGCATGTTTGTTTCTTTCTTTCTTTTTTTTTTTTTTTTTTTTGCATGTTTCCTTTAAATTCCCAAAAGTTCAGCTTGTTACCAACATATATCAATCACATGCCAAATTTTTTCTATACTATCAGGTAAAAACCTTGCTTGGACCAGAAATCTTTAATGTACTTTGAGTAAAAAAGAAATCACATAATTACAGTCTCTATTTCTTTTCAAATAAGGCCTGGCAACTTAAAAGACTGAAATTTTCAACAATTGTAATTTTTTTAAAAAATAAGCTTTTCTATAAAAGAAAGCTAAGGTCATCGTTACTTTTTAAAAAAAGGATTATCTGAAATACTACTTGAATTCTGTAGTCAGCAGGAGATCTTTAATGCTTTTATAACTTCATTACAGGAGCCCATAACCATGTGCTGAATATTGTCATGTTTACCTCTATTTTCCACAGTCTAATCATAAGTTCGATAATTTTTAAATGTATTTCATATGGGGTTTACAGGGCCTCACTACACTGATCAGATTCATAGTGATCCTCTTGTTTTCAGCCTTCCAAGTGCTGGGATTACAGGCACATGCTACCACACCCAGTCTAAATCTGTCTCAGTGTGCGCAGGGGTGGGCCAGCACAGCATGCAGGGGATTGAACCCCATCCCTGAGCTATTTGGCTGGCCAGAATTGAATAAGATTTTAAAGACAAATTATAGCCCTCACCCTTATGTCATCCTTTCATTTCCCTCATGATGAGCACAGTAACCCCCACAAAGGATTTTAGGCCTGTGCAACATGGACAAGTTTTTAAACCTCTCTGGTCTACAACTATAAAAAACTATTTCACAAAGTCATCATAAAAATTGATTAAAAGAGAATAAAAGGCACTAGTAAGTACTTAAGCACAGGGACAGCAATTTGTCTTATTTATCCCTAATGCTCATTGCTGGCTATGCCAATAGTAATCCTTTCATCACAGGCCTTATTTCTGCTAAGGACAAAAGATAAATAATAAATTTTTCTAGATTTCAAGAAACTTAAAACATAGAAGGAATAGAAAAACAAAAATACTGGTAACACAAAGTCATGGTACTATGATACATAGGGGCATGGGAAATTCACAGAGAGGAGGACTTTAGTTTATGAGCAAGAATTTGTGGGGATGTCTTCCCAGAAGAGGTGGCTTGACAGTGAGTAGATGTCTTAGGGGTTGGTCAAAGGTGGGAAGAGGGCAACACAAAGGAGATGAGTAGCCCACCATATTAAAAGACTACAATGTGGTCAGGATGGTAGAGGAGGACAATTTACATAAGCAATTAAGTTATTAAATCCAACAAATTTCCTTTTTTTTTTTCTTCAGTATTCATAGCACCTCTTTTTATTTCTTCTTTTGAGTTCTTATGCTAGGGAGATTCTATGCTATTTACACAAGTGGTTTATTTCACTTACAAATATATCTTCAAGTGCCATCCACTTGAATATAAAGGCTTCCAGTTTATCACTCTTTATAGCTGAGTAATACTCTATTGTATAACAATACATCTTTTTCATCCATTCCACAGGTGATGGGCATCTTTGTTGTTTCCAAGATTTGGCTATCACTAATGTGTTGTTATAAACATAGGTGCACATATATCGCTATGATATGACGTTTTAAATTCCTCCGGGAAAATTCCCACTAGGGAGACAGTGCTTTGAATGGGATTTCCAGTCCTAGCTTTTTAAGGAGTCTCCACACTGATTTCCACAACGGTTGCTTTTCCCCACAGCCTCTCCAACATTTGTTGTTGGTTGATTTCTTTATGATAGCCATTCTTTTAGGGATGAGATACTATCTCAGTATTGCTTTTTGCATTTCAAGGATGGCTGGTAATGTGGAGCATTTTTTTAACATATTTATGTGCTTCTTTAATTTTGTCCTCTGAGAAGTGTATGTTCATCTCGAATTCCCATTACTGGACTGGGTCTTTAAATGTAGGAGCCCTGATGTATTATAGTTCTTTATAAATTCTAGAGAGCAGACCTTTGTCTAAGTGCTTATGAGTCAAGATTTTTTCAAAATTTGTGGGTTGTCTTTTCACTTTGTTGGCAATTTTAATCTTTTGATGTGCAAAAACTTCTCAATAACAGGTGGTCCCAGTTGTTAATTCTTTCAACTATTGTCTGTGTGATTTGATTTTTGTTCATGAACTCTTTGCCTACCCCTAAATCTTCAAAGAGTTCCTCCTACATTCTCTTCCAGAATATTTAGTGTTTCTGCTTTAATGTTTAGATCTTTAATCCATTTTGACTTAAACTTAGTACATGTTGATAGACCTGGGTAAAGTTTTAGTTTTTGGCATGTAGAGAGCCAGTTTTTCCAGCACCATTTGTTAAACAGACTATCTTTCTTCCAGTAAGCATGTTTGGCCCATTTGTCAAAGATAAGGTTGCTGAGTGTGTTTGTAGAGGCTTCGGGATCTTCTATTCCATTGATCCTCAGGCCTATTTTGTTGTCAATACTATGCTGATTTTTATCACAATAGCTTCGAAGTATAATTTCAAGTCAGGAATTGTAATGCCTTGTCTTTGTTGCCTAGGATTGCCTTTGCAATTCTCAGCCCTTTCTGGTTCCAAATAAATTTCAGGAATGATTTCTCTAGGTCTGTGTGGTATGACTAACAAATTTCTAACTGAAGGATTTCTATCTCACCTGGTACAACTCAGCCATTTGTATACGAGTTCACCCTGTTTTTTAAAAAAGTAATTCTGGGGTCAGGGAGATGGCTCAGTGGAATAAGCACTTCTCTGGCAAGTGCAAGCGCCTTAGTTCAATCCCCGGTTCTGCCAAAAATAAAAAAGTAATTCTGGGGTTGAGGAGACAGCTCAGCAGAATAAGAACTTGCCTGGCATGTACAAGGTCCTGAGTTCAATCCCTGGTACTGCCGGGGGGGGCAATTTTTATAGCCCAGGGGTCTTATTTTATGGTCTCTTTTGATACTTTACTATACTCTTTTGAAATATAATTATTTTTGTCAGTCAATACTGAGGGTTGAACCCAGGACCTCACACATGGTAGATGTGTTCTACCATTCAGCTATATCTCAAGCCCTGAGACAGAAATTATTATGCCCATCTTAAAGAGGAAGAAACTGTTATGGACTGAATGATTGTATCCTCCAAAATTCATCTACAGTAATCCAAATGTGATGGCATCTGGAATTCAGAGGTCTTAGGGAGGTGACTAAGTAATGAGGGTATAAAACTGATGAATGGGACTGGTACCGTATTAGAAGAGGCCAGAGAGTTAAGCTTGCTTCCTCCAGTCATGTGAAGATAGAAGCTGGCAGTCTGCAACCTAGAAATGGGCCCCTCCAGACTAGACTTTGGCTGGGATTCTGACCTTTGGCTTCTAGATTCTAGAACTATGAGAAATCAAATTGTGCTGATTATGTGTCACTCACTCTATGGTACTTTATTATAGCATCCTATTAGGCAAGAAACCAACACTCAGAAAGGTTGAATAATTCACTCTAGAAGGTAAGTGATTATGTAGGCTCTGGCCCATCTACCTGAGCCATGATGCTTCTGCTCTTAATTGTTATGTTCTGTGTCAGTGTTTGCAAATATATTCAAACTTTTTTTGAGCACAACACACACTTCACCTGACAAGAGAAACATGTCTGTAATTGAAACAACGGTTTCATGAAGCACACTGATAATTCAATGATTTTCACACTTTTCCCTTAAAAGAAACAAAACACAACTACTTGGGAGGAGCAAAGGATCAGCTGTCCCGGTGCTATTTATGTGCCACACAGAATGAGGAAAGAACTCTACCTCTGCACTTACTGATCAGCACCATAGATGTTGGGGCAGAAGGGGGACTCTAGGTGAGAGCATGGAAGGGAAGATGTGAGGACACAGATTCTCAGGACAAACTCAAGGAAATTCTGCTTTATGTGGAGACAAGGCAATGAGGTAGAAGTGGCATGGGAAGTCTGGTCAAGAGGGTGTAATATTGTTTTCTTTTTAATATAGGAAAAGAATTTTCTGTCTTTTTCAAGCACAAAAAAGAGCAACTATTTTGACATTTTAGGATTTCTCATGATTTTAATTCCCCAATCACATCTCCTGCCTGCCTGCCCCCCCCCACCCCACACACACATAGCCTCACAAAGGAACTGCACCAAATGATATATATTGTCCCAGAAAGCTGGCTGGTTGATTTTTCCCATAGTGTTTCTTTTACCTAAAGTTCCCTGCCTCATTCTTCCCACCCAACAGACTACTCAGAGCTGAAGATTTTTTAGATGTGTATATGGTTCTAGAGGTTGAACCAGAGCCTATGCTACCACTGAGCAACAACTGAGCTCTAATGTTGAAGACTTTATTCAAGCATCCTTCACCTGTGAAGCCTTCACCTCCCAGTACATTCTATTATGAGGCAATTTTATAGCAAGCACACAATATCACAAAGTTTCTACCAATACTCTTCCCTATCTTTACTTTATTATCATCTACCATGGTGTCTTTCTTAATCCACAAAGTGCCAGTTACTGCTATACATATAACCATTTCTATTACTAAGTTTATGTGTACCACCGTTTGGCTATGTATCTGCCCCTTCTTTGAGAATATGAGCTTGTTGAAAGACTGACTTGATTTCTATATGCCTGAAATTTTGGACCAACATTTAGAAACCTATGCAAGAATATGAAATAAATAAATCTTGGCCAAGTTACTTACTAAAAAATTCTCTTCATCTGCTCTTAAATATTAAGGGCACAGACCAAAACAACAGAGAAAAAGAAGGGCTACAAGGATAGCCAACATTTTGGCCCTAGCCCTTCAAGGTCAGTGAGGACTCCGGACATAAGAGTACCTGTACTATAACACCCTGTAAATCAGTGGTATCCCAAATTTTCTCTTCACAGAGATTATGGGACCACAGAGGAAAATGATCAATGATATAGTGTGCCTAAGGAGAGTCACCTGGAGAGAAAACATTCTCTCATGTTTTCACAGAGAGCAAATGTGAAAAAGCTACTAACCTGTTTTGAATCTCTCATTGGTCAAGCAATGGCCGTGACTCATTCACATGGCTGATACTAACGAAAGATCTGCAAACTGCTGTAAAGGGTTTCAGGGTAAGCCCTGAGGAGATCTGACTAACCTTGTCAGATACAAAAGTTACATTTCTTGTTATATAAGTCTGGCTTTATCTTGCTCTTAACCATTCAAAACAAAAGTATAACAATGAGGTATTAAAAAATAAAGCCATATTAACATGCTGAGCTATAAAAGGCTCAAGTCAACAACTTCTGACATTGCCAGTCAAGCAGATAACCCACTACTATTCCACTGGACTATACTGGATTACTTTGCTGAATTCATGCACCTGCAATATTTGAATGGCAATGGAATACCCATCTCTGACAAAACTAAACAAAAATAGGGGGATATAAATAAATGACAATTTTGTAGTTTAAAAAAATGTGTATATACACATTTATATGTATATATACATTTATTTATAAAATAACATACATATATAGCTACTTTCTCTTAGTTCAATGAGAAGAAAGTTTTGAAGTAATAGTATTTAGACAAGATATCATATCTACATCTTGTACTATGAATAACTATTACAAAGACAATATGTAATATATTAATTACTGTAACTGTCCTACTAACCTGTTTTGAATCCGTCTCATTGCTACTTCTTTCTCAATAAAATTATTTTTAAAAAATGAATAAATCATAAGGGCAAAGAAAAACTTTTACAACATATCTTTCCTTTATGTACTAGGAGACCTAGAGGCAATTGCTATATCTAAGCAACAACAAAGAGATTTATACTTTGTGCTATTTCTGATAGAGGAGGATACACAAGAAGTTCCCTCACCCTTGTGAAGAGATCAGATTTTTTTCTGTGTTAGATGGGACACACAAGGAAAACTCTCCAGGGACTAGGACCGAATTTATCGATTTACTTACTCTATACTCAATATAGAGTAAGTAATGACTCTGTAGTAACTAATATGCTCACTATATTCTGACCCATTCTGTGCCTACACAGCTTTTCAAGAGATAATCATGAAACAAGTTCCTGCATAAAAAAGATGAGATGAACACTACATAACAGAATGACAGTGCAGAAAAGAGGAGAGAAAGGGAGATCCAACAAATAGAAATTACTTTCTATGCTGTTAAAGGAAAAGATTCTCATAAAGTGGGAGGGTAGGACCTTAAAAAATAAAAAATAAACAGATAAACCAGCATATTCCAATTTGAAAATTAATTAACTTAATTTCACTAAATGGGTAAACAAGAGTAAATTTTTAATATCTTTTTCAAACATGTATTTTGCTACTCAGAAGACTACACTCATAAATAAATTTCTAGAAAAGAAGTCTTTTCTACAGTATCTTCTGCTTAACTGCCATTGAGATTACCAACTGTCTATCATGACACAGCAACTGAGAAATACAAAGCTTGGGTTGAGGGCAATCAACTTGTGATTTCCTGCTAGACTTTCTCAATTTGTACCATGATGAAATGGCTAGTGTCGCAATGCATTTATGGCTTTAGATTAAAAACACAGGACACCCAAGACAGAAGTGGCTGAAAAGAGCAGCACGCAGCAGGAAGTTGTCCTTACAAAGGAAATTGCAGTTTCTAAGATGAAGAGGAAGTCAAAAGAGAGAATTAAGTGTCTTAAGCACTTGGGAAAATATTGAAGAAACTACTTGTGGTCTCAATGCAGTTAAAACACTAAGCAGTTCAGGTAATCATTAATTAGAAATTAAAAATTTTAACACTATACTTTGAGCTAAAACTATCCCCCATAAGTTATATTGTGTCCATGTTACCATGTCCTGTCAGGAGCTGTCTCATTCCTTCTCTATTTTTTGTCTGTTTTTTGTTTTGAGACAAGGTCTTGCTATGCAGTCCAGCTGGCTTTGAGCTCACTATGTAGCCCAGACTAGCGTCAAACTCACAGCAATCCTCCTACCTTAGTGTCTCAAGTGCTGGGATTACAGACATGCACCACTATGCTTGGCCTGTTTCTTCTCTATTCCCTAAGAAAGCTTTTGTGGAAAAATACATTGTGGAATTGAATGAAAGGAATAGAGGAAAAAAGCATTCTCATTCACCTACTTCTACTCATTGTATTGTCAAATTTCTCATTTTACAATAATCTATGATATTCTCTTCAGTTATAAATTTCCCCCAATAAACTTCTAGTATCTACACAGTAAATAGCTAATTTCCCTCAAAAGTTATTTCCATACACCCAAGAAATAGGTACTAGTCAAAAAACATATTACCAGTCATTTCTATGGCACTATAGCCACTGTGTCTAATTGAATACACTCTTCATAATAAGGTCTATGGAACCTCTTTCAGAAGCTGTTTCTAACCCTTTTTTGTCTGTAGGTACTTAATTCTCAAACCAATTTCATATCCATGCTTATTTACCTTATTCTTCCTACTATCCTCTGAATTCTTTTCTAAGTGGTTATATTCACAGAACAGTCTTTTCATTATAAAATAGAAAACTGAACATTGCATATACATTTTATACGCAATATAAAAATGTATATGCAATTTTTTATATGCAATAACAGGCTTTTTAAAAACTTGAATGGGAGGGCCAGGGAGATGGCTCAGCGGAATAAGCGCTTCTCTGGCAAGCATAAGGGTCTGAGTTCAGTCCCTAGTTCTGCCAAACAAAGAAAAAAACCAAAAGCTTGAATGGTCTCCTGTAATCCCAGCACTCCAGAGGCT
The DNA here is from genome assembly GCA_004027165.1 of Ctenomys sociabilis. NCBI lineage: Eukaryota > Metazoa > Chordata > Mammalia > Rodentia > Ctenomyidae > Ctenomys > Ctenomys sociabilis. The sequence continues at coordinate 5,695 of PVKA01037047.1, read as the reverse complement.
AAGGCAAGAGTACTGTTGCATTCAAGGTCTGTCTGAGTCACAAAATGATTTCAAGGACAGCCTGTATTACTTAGCAAGAGCTTATCTCAAAAACAAACAAAAAAAGCAACTTGAATAGTGATATTAATAAACTATTGACATCATTTCCTAAATGATAACATGAGATTTTATCATACTTAACCATTTATTAATGTTTTCTGCACAAAAGATGTGTTTATAGAAGCTAAACATGAGGTCTATGTGCATATAATGCATTTCTTTCTTTACAACACAAATGACTAAGCCTCACTGGGAAGATAACTGGCAATGGGGAGATAGATAGAGGGCTAAGTGCCTACCTGACAAGCACAAGGACCAGAGTTCAATCCGATACCACATGCCATGCTTACCCACCTGTAATCCCAGCACTGGGGAGGCTGAGACAAGAGGATCACTACAAGTCTAAACTGCATAGTGAGACCCTGTATCAAAAGAAAATATAAAAACTAAAAATATTTTTAAAATGAAATAATAATAAAAAATGAGTAAGCCTAAACAAGGTAATATGAGGCTCCAACAATCTGTTTTTTTAGTTATAATTGCTGAAATCTTATTGTGGTTCAATATTTCATTGAAACCATCCACACTTAGCTGTAGGATCCCTCCAGAAAAGTCATTTTAATCTAGTTCTTCTGACACTGATATGTGCTACAGACTAAGTATTTATGTGTCATTCCCCAGACCTCAAAGTCTTATGCTGAAATTCTAACCTCCAACATGATGATATTAGGTGGAGGGTCTTTGGAAAGTGATACAGTGGAGGGAGAGCATTCATAAGTAGGATTTGTACCCTCATAGAAATGACCCCAAAAGCTAGCTGGCCCCTTTCACTATATGAAATAATGGCAAAAAGTCAACTCTGCAGAATGAAGATGCTGGTTCTCACCACCAATAATCAATCAGTTAGCACCCTGATCCTGGACTTCTCAGGCTCCAGAAACATGAGAAATAAATGCCTATTATTTATAAACTATCTAGTATGTGGCATTTTTAATAGCAGTCTTACATTATCCTACAGCTTCTAATTTGCCTTTTGAATTCTATGTTTTTATGATCTTCATCTTCTCTACCAACTACCTTTTTCTCCCCCCCCCCTTTTCTTTTGTTTTAGAGAAGGGTCTATGGGGTGTTCAGGGTCTCACTACTAGATTGGACTAGTAGTGATCCCCCTGTTTATAGCCTCCCAAAAGCTGGGAATACAGGCATATGCAACCAAACCCAGTCTCAATTGCAGTCTAAGCACGCCCCAGGGCCAGGGCCAACACAGCAGGCCCAAGGATCAAACTCTCAGCCCCTGCACCTGCTTGTAGGTGCCTTCATCTGCTGAGCTATTTGGCCAGCCCCCTTTTTCTCCTCCTAACACTTCAAAATTCCTTAGCTTTAACTTTTCACAAGTACTTCTGCATGCTAGATGTGTGCTAGAATAAAAATGTGTGCTAGATGCAGCTGCTACCACACTAGAATTCAAGCTGATATGGACCTACTACACTTTATGCTATGAAAGTGAAGAGGGCTGGCAGGGAAAAAAATGAAGGCTAGCAGTAGAACTTTTTACCAACAATTTCATGTCTTATATGCTCATATTCCCACTAAGTGTGTGGGTACATATAATGATTATGCTACCTGAGTACATTTAATTGATATTACAAAATTTAGTTCTCCATTGTTGTGTACAAAATTACCAGAAACTTAGCACCTTAAAGTAACCCCCATCATTAGCTCACAGTTATTAACAATCTGGTACATTTTAACTGGCTCCTCTGTTCAAAGTACCACAAAGATGAAATCCAACTATACTGGGGCTCAACTCCACTGACAGCTTGGAGAAAAATCCAATTCTAAGCTCATTCATGCTATAGGCATATGACTGAGGTTCTTGCCTTTTTGCTGTCTGTCAGGTGGGTCTGCTCTGAGGTATGAAATGCTGTCATACTCCCCACTCTGAGATCCCCACCAGTAATAACATACCAATGTCTCTCTTGTTGTATGTCTCCAATTTCCTCCATCTCTAACTGCTAAACCCAGATCTAAGGGCTCAAGGAATTAGGTCTAGACCACCAAGGATAAAAACTCTTTCTCAATGCCAAATATATAAAACATTTTACTATTACACCTTATCTGGTATCCCTACCAGATAAGGGCATATTGTAGGTAATTCAGAATTCTAACACAGTGTTATGGTTTATGGCTAGACGACCCCCAAAGCATCATAAAATCACTTGGGGAAAGGGCTTTTCTGGGATGGCTAAGTCTAAAGTTTGTGATTAATTTGTGGTCCAATGCTGGGATTAATGGTGTGAGTGCTATACCAGCATGGGTGGGGTAGCCTGCATACAATGTAAGGGACAGAAAGATGCTTGTCCCCTCTATCCCTCCTTTGCTGCTTTTGCTCTCTTCCCCGTATGAACTGCTACCCCTCTGGCATGTGCTACCCTGCCTTGGAGCCAAATGATTACAGACTGAAATCTCTATAAACCCTACAAAGCTAAATAAACCTTTCCCCCTTTGACTTTGGGTATTTTGTCCCAGCAACAATAGAAAAGCAATTAAGATATTTATCATAGTTTAATATGCTCCCCTCAGTTTGAACCATATGACTATCCCATTAGCGAGCTTACTACCAAGGGAACTGTTGGACGCCTCCCAAGAGACAATAATATATGTGCCACCAGTGGCACAAGCTACCCAAAGGAACAGCCATGCATATACGGCCTTGTTGTGCAGATGTTAAAAAATAGCACAAAAACTTGGCATCAAAATATTTAGAATGAAGAATATTATGGCACTGTTTAGAAATAGGCGCTTAAGTTATAAAACTATAAAATTTTATTTTTCACTCCTGAGATTACAAAAGCCAAAATTCTCAAATCTACACATCTAGACCTTTTAACCTTAATCTACTTATTTTGGAAATCTTTAAAAGTCATAAAATATCTGCATTTCTCATTCAACTTTTCATGACAGAACTAAACAACTATTCCCTTGCTCAGATTTGTATTACCGGCCAATTGTTATTCTAATATCTCAACTTTCAAGTGAGCATCATTTATATTTAAAATAAACTGAAAGCAACTCACTGATAAATCTTAACATCTTGTCCTTTCTTTCCATTCTGAATCCTCATGTATACAACAGGATCATTAGAAACAATGATCTCCATACTCTGATTTATCTTCAATTTCTTTTCAGATTATCTTAGACACACTGATCCCCAAAACTGAACTCTCAAAATTTCTGTTTCTGTCAGCACCTTTGCCTTATCCTGCATATTTCTACAGAGAAAAGCCTTAACACTGAGTTAACTATTCCCCTCTTGAACCATATTAGCCCCTCTTTCCAGCTCCTAATCCCAACACTCAGTGTCCCCTGAGCCCCAAACTCATACTTCTCACACTGTCCAACTGCATACCACATCCTCACCCTGGGATATTTCACCTCACTGGCCCTACCTTGACCTGGACTCAACTGCTTTCTCAGGCAGACACACCCTAACCTCAGAGAGCAAGCTCCACAAGAATCTGCTCATCACTCTCATCCACAGTCTACTTTATTATTCTCTGTCCCAGACTATTTAGTATTAACTTTACCTTTTTTTGGCTACTCATCATGTTTTAATAGGTACATTTCTACGTGTGTGCGCGCGTGCGCGTGTGTGTGTGTGTGTATAAAAATGTATCTCATAGCACCTTACACAGTATGCACAGGAACCTAAATAATTATTTTTTCCTAAAATCCAATCTATACCTCGAATCCTAAACTTCCACTCATTTGTTTAATCTCATATTGTTCCTTGCCTGGAAAACCAAAGGTATTAGAAGAGAGTTTAACAAAATTGGCCTCCTGATTTCTACAGAAGTGAAGCAGCAGCACAAATAATAGCCAAGAGTTATATTAAATCAACATATTTAATGTTTTTAATATATTTAATATTGAACTAATATGGAAATAAGTGAAAAAGATTATAGAAGAAGAATCTGTTCTTTTAGACACTGCGAACACATAGAAAAAGAAGTTTTAGAGCAGAAAAAGGAATATAACTTAGATAATATAAAAGGGTACACAGGATAGTTAACAATCAGTATATTCACAGGGCAGCTAACTGAGGGCATCCTTACTTAATTGAACATATTACCAATGTAGCAAGAAGTAGACCTTGCAGTTCTTTATGAAATACCTAGGACACACTAAACATACCCTCAACTCCATAGCAGCTGTGGAGCATGCTACAATTTGTCTACAAAAGGCAACCAAGAGAACTTCATACTTAAATCTCTTAAAGAGCTCAATATTAGTATCTGCCTACTGAAGAAAGAAAATTTAGGGCAAATGGTGATGAAGAAGCTTCTATCCTTTCACAGGTCACATAGTCTGTGAAAATGTGGTAACTAAAGAGGCTGTGTAGATAACTATCTGTGAAGTATAGGCATGAGGCACATTCACCAGTGGCTTGCTATGAAATTTAAAGCTTGGGAATGAATTAATCCTTCCAGAGTCAAAGTGCATATATGTCCTTACCTAAATCCAGGCTTTCAGGTGGAAAAGAACAAGCTTTGCAGGTATCATTCCTGAAACACTTGTAGACTCCTCCTCTTACTATACATCCTAGGCTAGCATGAAATAAATAAGCATAGGCCTACTACAAGAGCAGATGGATAGAGCAGCAGGGGTTCTGCCATGGCACCTGTATCTAGGTGGGTGCTCACTCCATGAGAAAGATCATCCAGCTGTTACCAGCCTAAGATCATACAGGAAAACCTAGAAATTCACATGAGAACCTACAGAATTTATAAATCTATGACCAATAATAATAATAATGACTATAGAAAAATCTGCTTTTATGTAGGCTTTTTTTTAAAAGAGTATGAGCCAGCCATTACCAAAAATACCACTGGAAGAATTCCTAAGAAATCTATGGCAATTCACAAACTCAAAACAATTTGTAAAATTTGCTGTAACTGAAACTAAGTGAATACTGAAAATATTCCAAAGCTACAAATTACTAAATAAACAACTGACTAGATTAAACCACTGCAAGAAATTAGTGCCTCATTCAAATTTAAGTTCTGCATACTCTATAGATATATATAAAAAAAATTGCAGTGATGTTGCAAGATCAGAAACATTGCTTTTAAAAAAAAAAAAAAAAAAGCTAGGGTCCTTCTGATTGCTTTTGATCCATTTCCGGCCAATCTGACAGAAACGGCTTCTCAGGTAAACTTCAATTGAGAGCTACCAGGAGATCCGAGCTATCGAGATTCAAGCTACAGAATTTGAGGAATGGATGCAGAATGCACTAATAGGAATACCTGGTACACAGTAACCTTTGATTTGATTTCCAAGAGGGCAAAAGTCATGCAAGAGTTTGGGAAGAGGCCATGTTTACGTCTACATAGAATGCATAACATACATTAAGAACTAAATGTTTGATGTCTTAATGAAGAATAATACTTTTTATAAGAACAGTAACAGCACAGAGAATGTCTTCCTTTTCTCCACTATTTCCTGTGAAACAATGATCTGTATTTAGAACATATGTCTCTACCTTCAAATGAGTACAGCATACTCTCTATAGGATATCAACCACCTTTCTTCTTGTCTTCCAAAGACCTTAGACTTCACTGGTGTGATTTTTTTATTTTCTTTTTTTTTTTATTTT
>PVKA01037046.1:0-21300 GCA_004027165.1 Ctenomys sociabilis | reverse complement strand
TAAGTCATTTATAGGATTATAGGACAATGGATTACCTTGAGACAAAAAGTGTCAGACACAAAAGTTTAAATATTATATGGTTTCTCTTATTTTGTTTCATTTTATTTCATTTTTTCATTTTTAAAAAATAGCACAACTGTCTCATTGATATTTGCACTTCAATAAAACAAAAATAAAAATTAAAAAAAAAGAATAAAAATTTTCAAAAAATATAGCACAAAATAGTATTAAACAGAAAACATGGCAAGAGATATGGAATTTCACTAATAAAGTAATATAAATTTCACAGTATTTGTTGTAATGCATAATGTTGCTTTCGAATCAGCTTTTCATATTATGAGATATATGCATATAAAATTGGAAGAAGAAAGAAATTAAGAAGAGAAAAAATACTAACAATTGAAAAAAGGAGACAAAACAAATTAAGCATTAACTGCTTCTTTCCATAGAGAAGGAGAAATCCACAATATAGTTGTCTAAACCATCCTGCTTACACACATAGATATATCTCTTCCCCCCTACTCAGTCTCCTGCCCTTCTCCTCAACTGAGTAATTCTTTCTTTTTAAATAAGTTCATTCCCTTTCCCTAGTATCTATTGTACTCTTCAGATTACATTTTCTCTTTCAGGTTCTCTTGCACTCTGAGACAATACTATGCTTGCACATGCAGGTCTTTAGTTGCTCATTTACCTACAAAAGATTCAAATTTTCCTGTTTTATAACTGAATAATTCTTTATCCATTCCTCAGTTTGTGGGCATTTGCACTGGTTCCAGGATTTATCTATGACAAATTGTACTGCTATAAACATAGATGCACATATGTCACTGTGGTATGAAGTTTTCAGTTCTTCTGGAAAAGTTCCTAGGAGGGGATTAGGTGGCTTGAATGAAATCTAAAATCTTAGCTTTTTAAGGAATCTTCATACTGATTTCCATAATGATTGTACAAGTCTGCAGTCCCACTAACAGTGCAGAAGGGTGCCATTTTCTTCACAGCCCCTCCAGCATTTGGTATTGGCTGATGTTTAGATGTTAGCCATTTCTATGATGATATGCTATCTCAGTGTTGTTTTTATTTGCATTTCTCAAATGACCAAAGGTGGTGAATATTTTTCTTGTATTTACTTTCCTTTCTTCATCTGAAAAGTGTATATTTATTAAGATGACCATTCTTGGGTTGGGTCTTTGAATTTCAAGGGCCTAATTTTTTAAAAATTCTTTCTGGGTTCTAGACAGAAGGCCTGTGTTGGACAGACACTGGGGTATAATTTGTTCCCAGTTTGTGTGTCTTTTTTTTTTTTTTTTTTTTTTTTTTTTTTTTTTTTTTTTTTTTTTTTTTTTTTTTTTTTTTTTTTTTTTTTTTTTTTTTTTTGCTCTGTTGGAGATTCACTTTGATTGCAGAAAATTTTCAAAAAGATGAGATCCCAGCTGGAGATTCACAGAAGCATTACCTGTGTAATTTGTTTTTTATTCGTGATCTCTCTACTTACTCCTCTGTCTTTAAGATTTCTAAGTACATTTACTTCCAGAAGATTTAGTGTTTCTGTTTCAATATTTAAATCTTTGAGCAGTTTGAGTGTAGTTTTGTTCATGGTGATAGGCATGGATCTAGTTTTAGCCATCAGCATCTGTAAAGCCAGTTTTGAAAGTACCGTTTATTAAAGAAGCTATCTTTCTGCCAACGAACGTTTGTGCCCAATTTATGAAAAAAAAAGATGACTGTGTTTGCAGTTGTGCCTGCATCTTCTAACCTGTTCTATTGATCATCAAGTCTGTCTCTATGCCAATACCATGTTGATTTTAACACAGTAGTTTTATAGTATAATTTTAGGTCAGGGATTATGATAATTCCTACTTTTTCTTTGATTACCATGATTGCTTTTTAAAATTATGGGTCTCTTCTGGTTCCAAATGAATTTGAGAAAAGTTTTGCAGAGCTCTGTGAAGAATATTAATGGTATTTTAATTTGAATTGCATTTGTATAACAATTTTGGGATGGTGTCCATTTTCACAATGTTGGTTCTTCCTATGCAAGAGCATGAAATACAGATACAAAATGGTCCTTCATTTGTATCACCTTTTTTGTTTAGCTTTGTCAGAGATGGATATTTCTTTGCCATTTAAATATTGAAGTTGCAAGAATTCAGCAAAATAATCAATTATGTACAGTAGTCCATAATAGTAGTGTGTTTTCCATAGGACTGGCAATGTCAGAAGTTGTTGACTCGAGTCTTTTACACCTCAGCATATTAATATGGCTTTACTTTTTATACCTTATTTTTATACTTTTCTGCTGGATGGTTAAGACCAAGATAAAGCAAGACCTATATAATAAATGTAACTTTTGTATTTGCCAAGGTTCTACTACAATGCTGTGTATGGTTAGATTTCTAAATTTCTGTATAAAAACATGTAATTGTTTATTCCCAATTTTTAATTATTTTTTTCTTCACATTCTGTAGGGATCTAAAGTTTAACATATCAATATTTGATGGAAAATACCTGTTCCATGTTATGTCCAGGATTCAGACAGATACCGTGCTTAAACTCAACTGCCTATGTTGTAGGGTAATAATAATAAGCTTCTCTTCTAGAGGGTTAACAATCTAAGTTTGTAGACCAAAAATTAGAGAAAAAGAGGGGATACAATGATTGCAAATATTTTCACCCTCACCCTTCAAGGTCAGTGAGGACTCAGGACATAAGAGATTCTATGATGTGACATCTTATAACTCAGTTGTGTTCCAAACTTTCTGATGAAGGAGATTGTGGGGCTACAGAGGAATTTACTGACAATGTAGATTGTGCCTAAGGATAGTCACATGGAGAGAAAACATTTTCTCAGGCTTTCTCAGAGAGCAAATTGGTCAAGCCATGGTCGTGACTAATCCACATGGATGACACTGACAAAGAATCTACAAAATGCAGTACAGGGTTACAGGGTAAGTCCTGAGGGGATTTGACTGACCTTGACAGATGCAAAAATGAATTTTTATTTTTTATTTCATTTTTAACGAAAGAGTTTACCAATTTTATTTATTTTTTCAAAGAACCAATTCTTCCATTCATTTATTCCTCATATTGTTTTCTTTATCTCCAGTGCATTAATCTCTGCTTTAATCTTTATAATTTCCTGCCTTCTTTGGGATTGGGCTTGATTACCTCTTCTTTTGGTAGAAGCATGAGTTGCAGCATAAGATCATTTGCTTGGGTTTCTTCTATTTTCCTAATGTACAAATTTACTGCTGTAAATATTTCTCTTAAGACAGATTTCATTGTGTCCCATAGGTTTCAGTAAGTTGTATCTGCATTTTCGTTTAGTTGCAAATATTTTAAAATTTCTTCCTTAATTTCATCTGTGGCCCACTTGTTTCAGAGGTTGCTATTTAATTTCCATGGTGATTTTGTAATTTCTTTTTTCAATAATTTTGAAATTCATTGTACTGTGGTCACATAGTATACATGGGATAATTTTACTTCCTTTGCATTTACTTAAGAGTGTTCTGTGTTCTAGAATGGTCTATTTTGGAGAGAAGGATGTGTATTATGTTGTTGCTTGGAGAAACACTCTGTAAAGCTTTTCCAAGTTGATTTCTTCACAAGTTTGGTTTACTTGATGATTTTTTGCCTAGTTGATCTATCTGTTTATGCTAGTGTGATGTTAAAGTTCCCTGTTCCAATTGCACTACTACCTATTTGATTTTTTTATATGTGCTAAAATTTATCTTATGTAGGTGAGTGCTCCTACATTGGGTTCATATATATCTTTAATTGCTATTATTTCATTTTGCAGTTTTCCCCTAACAAGTATGTAATAACTACTTATATGTTTGAATGATTTGGGGGATTATGTTGATATTGTCAGCAACCAGAACAGCTACTCTTATCTTTTTATGAGTTCTTCACACATGGAGAACTGTTTTCTACCCTTTGACATTCAGTCTGTGAATTTCCTTTAGAGTTAAATGTGTTTCTTGTATGCAGCACATTGTTGGATTTTGTTTCTTAATCCTCTCTGCTGGTCTGTTTCTTTTGATTGGTGAATTGAGGCTATTTAAATTGATGATTATAACTGACAGGTATTCACTTATCTTTGTCATGGTGTTTTCCTGCTGTAGGTTCTGCATTTTATACCTCTTTTTAGTTACTTGTTCTGTTTGATGGTTCCTTTTGTTGTTCTTGAAGTTCTGTCTCTTTCTAGAATATCTGTCAGTACTCTGTAGGGTTGCTTTGGTGGTCATGAATTTCTTCATTTACTCTTAGTCATGAAAGAATTTGACAGATAGTTTTGCAGTGTATATCAATCTGATTTGGAAGTTATTTGCTTTTAGGACCTGAAATACCTCACTCCAAGCTTTTCTTGACTTGATTGTCTGTGCTGAGAAATTTGTGATGATTGTGATGAGCTTTGCATAGCAGGTGATCCGTTTCTTCCCTCTAGCAGCTTTTAATATTGAATTCTTTTCCTGAATTTCTGAGATATTGACTATTATGTGTCTAGTTGTAGATTTATTTTTATTGTGGCTACAATAAAAATTGTATATGCCTCATTTATTTGTATGTCAGGTTCTTTTCTCACGATAGGAAATGTTTCTGCTAGTACTTCTACAAATAGTCTTTTTATGTCATTTGTGCTCTCCCCTGCTGCATTATCGCACTCATAATTCTTTTTTTTTTCAGAACCAGGGATTGAACTCAGGGCCTTGCACTTGCCAGGGAAGCACTTATTCTACTGAGCCATCTTCCTAGCCCTCCATTATTCTTATATTATTTTTCTTTGAGTTATTGTGTAGCTTCTGAATTGTTTTCATGGTTCCTTGTTAGTTTTAAGAAACTTGTTATTTCACATTCATTACGTGCAACACTATATTCGAGGTGTGAATGTCTGTCTTTAGTTTAATTCAGGCAGTTTTGCCAGCTTTTAATAGAATTCTTAATTTCCTGGATATTTTTTTGAATCAGTTTAATTCATTCTAATTCTTTCCTGTATTGTTCATTCAGTGTTCCCATCATTTTTCTATTCTCCTTTATTTTTCTCTTTATGTCTTCTTTAGTTGTATTGAGCAATTCTTTTATGGTTGTTGTCCTTTCTTTTTGGACTTGAGAGATTATTTCTGATCTTATAGCCTCATGGACTTGTTTTTTTACTTAGTTGCTATCATTTCAGTGATATGTATGTGATTTCCAAGTTATTGTATGTCTTTGTCTCCTGGATTTTTTTTCTGGGTGGACTAGAGGATTGAGATTGCCTTTTGCTCCTGCCTTTTGGAATTCTTGAAGCTGCCAGTTATCATGCAGACTTACCAGTTTTGGGAGCATGGTGATGCATGTGTCAGTAAGGTTTCTGCTCCAGTGGGGTGTACGGTAGGACCCACAAATGCTCTCACTTCTAGAAGGGGCCACTGGAAGATACTCAACAAAGCTTCAGTGTAGATTTTGGATTCATTAGGACCCCTTGGGCTTCATAGAATCCTCCTAAGTTCTAAAAATGTTGGACCAGTGTCAGTGCTAGCTCCACACCTGTGTTATGGGGACCAAGTGGCACAGCTCATAGAGTCCTTCAGGCACCCCAGAGTCCTCCTAAGTTCTTACATGGATGGACCAAGTACCAGGAAAGCTCCATGACTTCGCCCACTGTGCCCACAGTTGGCAACTGTGCAGAGCCCCCTTGCACTCATCAGACTCCTACTTATTTATTAAAAGTTTGGAACTGCACCAGCACAAGCTTCACACTGTGCACCAGGGACTCAGGTTCAGAGCTTAGCAGTCCCATAGGCTTCCCAGTGTCCTCTCCAAAGTTCCTAAGTGGTGACAAGAAAGCTGGTTTCTTTTATTTTAGAAACACAAAATATAAATAATTTTAAGAACAAAATTTAAAAACAACAATAGGAAGCAGGAAGGTAGATTTTGTGGAGATGTGAAAGAAGCCAGGGGTTGCAGAGAGGCATGAGGGCAGGCAGAGTAAGAGGAAGTAAAAGGAACAAAAATATGATGATAAATCCGCGTGCTAATTTCTAAAGATGAATATAATTTTTAAGTATAGCAAACATACATTAAAACAAATTTGATTTAATGAAAGGACTGACCTGGCTTCACAATTGGGAAGGCTCTGTAAAAAAGAAAATTAGGGTCCCAGGTGCGAAAAAGGGGGACGATATCATTAAGAGAACTCATTTAGTCTGTTTCATGCTTCTATAACAAAATATTTGAGATTGAATCATGTACATACTATATTTCATTTATATTTTATATTTCTAGGGGCTAAGAGTCCAAGATTAAAATAAGAGTAGGCTTAGTGTCTTAGTGATGCTACTGTTCCAGCACCCAACAGTGCCTTTGTGCTGTGTTCTCTGAAGGAACATTGTTTTGACATAGTGGATAGGAACCAATGCACTAAAGAGGAATAAAATCCTTCCATCAAACTGTTTGGAAGGAATCTAATTCCATGCATGGGGCTATCTGCTAATGGATCCACTTTCCCATGCATTTCAGGTTCTACCGCCCCAAATGTTTCATTTCCTAAAGGCCCTACTATTCAAATCACTGGAAATTAAATTTTTAAAAATGTGTTGACCTGATAGTGGTCCTTATGTTTTCAGCCTCTCCAGCACTGAGATTACAGGCATGCACCACCAGCCAGGTCTCAGTGACCAGCTCAGTGCAACCAGGGACAGGGCTGGCATGGCATGGCATGGCAGGTCTCGAACCCCAGTCCCTGTACTTGCCTAAGCAGGTGCTTAGTCTGCTGAGCAATCTCACCAATACTGAAAATTAAATTTTAATATGAATGACCAGGGAGATAGCTCAGTAGAATAAGAACTTGCCTGGCAAGCTCAAGGTCCTGAATTCAATCCCCAGTAATGCAAAAATAAATAAATAAATGTATAAATAAATTAAATTTTGGAAACCACATAAACATTCAAACCACCAGAGCCACTAAAAGCTTTTTGTTTTCTTTCATGTGTTCTTTTGAGTCATGTTGTTTATAAGTCATTCAATATGTCTTCAAAGGAAAATTAATCATCTAAACAATGTAAAAAACAAGTTAAAATGTCTTCTACAGCCACAATGATATGATATCTGTATTTTTGGGAATCGGGGCTTTGCCACAGCAATAGAGAGAGTAACAAATTCTTTCCTCCATTCCAAGACAGAGAGAAAATTTTTTTTGAAAAATTCTCTTATCTACATGTGCCTTTATGCAACAAACAGTCCATTTTGCCACAGTAAATGACGTATTAGGTTTTTAAACAAACTTGTCTCTAATCTACTTCCATTTAGTGACAGGAGCAGTGATGCCCCAGCTTGTGCATAACTATGAAGGTTACATCTACCTCTGGTTCCTCCCTTTACTCTGTTCTTCCTGGTTGCCATGATTTAGGCAGTTCTTCTATCCCAAACTCTTCTGTCATGCTGTCTTGCCTTGCAGCCCACTGACCATGGACTGAAACATGAACCAAACTAAACTTCCCCACCTTTAAATAATGAATGCTGTGTATTTTGTGCCAACAAAAAGGAAAGTGACTAAGACAGTGCGGGTGCAACTGGAACACAGATTTTCCATAGCCACTTCCTTAAAGTTATCTCTCTTCCACAAAAAGTGTGAATTCATGAGAGGTGACTATGGAGCACCCCTCTCCCACAGAAAAACAGCAAAGAGGAAGGGGGTAGAGTGATCACATCTCCACGTTTTCACTGCCAGGCTTACAGACAGCCTTGTCACCTGGCATCTCTATACGCTTGACTTTGAATTCTATTTTCATAGGTAGTGATGACTTCATGTGCCTGAGTCCAAAGTTCAATCCTCATTGATCTGTAAAATAGAAGTACTATCCCAAGGGCAAGACTAGAGATCAGTTGTACTCCTTGGGGGACAAGTGATAAGGGTATGCATTTTGTGTAAGGAACTTCAAAATTACATCCAGCTAAAAATGAGCTGTAATTTCCTTCTCCCTATAAAATCTTTAACACTCAGTAGCAAAACTGACTCCAAAATAAATTCTTGGCTTACATTTTTAAACAATGCTTGCATTTACTATTGAGTATCAATATTGCCTTTCAGCTTCAAGTTCAAAAGCTTCTTTAGTGCATCTTTTAATAACTGCTGCATTCCAATGGATGTTGGACAATCCAACCACCCCTAACATGCATATGCTCACTGTCATGTTTTCCATTCCACCCATCATTGTACAAGATACAAACAGCCTGAAGCAGGTCTGTGTATCTCTGTACACCTGTGGTCATGTGTGTTCCTGAACCTATACATTAGATCTGAACATAAGAACACAACAGCATGGTGACTGACAGAATGAGAAGCAGTGCTTTGTGTTGAGAAATGTGGGAGCTTCTAGAATGGATGGAGGCTCCAAGACAGTCTGGGAAATGAGCAAAAGTCAGCAGGACTTAGGAGGATGTGGGAAGTACAGGTGCAAGTAAAACTCCTGCTCATAAACTTCCAGCTAGGCTTAAGCTCCTCTCCCATTAAAAAACCCTCCTTCAAATCAAAATGACTCAAGATCCTGATTGGGCTCATAGTCCCACCAGGCAATCTCTGGTCTTCTAAGCTTCTGAAGAAGGACATGTGCACTAGAATTATTGACACCATGCACAAAGAGAGAGCTAAGTTACCTCCCCCTACCAAGGTCTCCTCTGTCCTCTTGAAGGGGAAGATTGAAAGTTCAAAGAAATCACCCTTAGCATTTTTTTCCTTCTTCTGTATCTGTGTCATGGGGCTGAAACAAACCTATCCAAGGTATGAGTAGGAGAACAATTCCAAAAATACCAGATTGGACATTCAAAACCTGGTATCTAAATTAGGAATAGTGATACAGGCCTGTTATCCTAGCACTTCGGAGACTGAGGCAAGAAGACTGCTACAAGCACAGAATCAGCCTGTACTACATACTTGGTACAACATCATCTTAAACTACATAGCAAGAATTTGTCCTCCCCCAGAAACCCAACAAATAAAAACAAACAAAACTTGATTCCTAGATCTAATTCTAAAAATTGGCCTGATTTTTTTTTCTGATTACATGATATGAGGAAGGTGGAAATGAAGAAGAAAATGTAAGAGAATGTCTTGAGTATTTCACATTTATCCATCTTAAATTGTAACAGGACTGCTTGGAAGCAGGAATATTAGGAATATCATTATTCCTATTTTAAGCAAAAATGCTGAAGGTTAAAGGACTCAAATTGGATTACTCATGGTTTCATTTAGGGTGTCCTTGAAATAGCTATCAAAAATTAGGGGTAGTTAAGGTAAGTTAAAATCTTAGCAATGGAAATGGAGCAGGTGTTAATAGTATTGAAGGTACAGGCAAATGAGTCAGGTTTGGGAAAGGTGGAACTAGAATGTCCCTGAGGATTTGGGTAGCAGAAGCCAATGATACCTTCTACACAAGTTAGTCCCAGAGGGGCAAAGCAAATGGCTCAGTGGAATAAGCGCATCCCTGGGAAGCTCAAGGGCCTAGGTTCAATCCCTAGTTCCGCTAAAAAAAATCAGAATTCCTCCCTGATCCATGCCAACCCAGTACAGTGAATGTGTGGGAGAACATTTGCTGCCGGCAAGAGACCCAGAGAGCAGAACTCAGGCACCTACGTGAATGAGACACTCTGCTGCACCCCCTGTGCGGCCTGCAACTCCTCAGAGCCCCACGCCCTAGAAGCCAGTCAGAACTTCTGAGACTCTCTCGGCCCCGATCCAACCCAGTCCAGCCCAGTGAGTGTGTGGGAGTACATCCAGCTTCATCGCACTGCAAGCAAAGCTCAGGCACCCGTGTTAACAGGACCCTCTGCTATACCCTTGTGACACTTGAAGCTCCCTGGAGCTCCGCTCACAGAGGGAATGAGAATTTGTGTGACTCTTCCAGTCCCTGATTCAACCCAGCATGGCCTGAGAGTGTGTGGGAGAGCTTTGGCACTCCCCAGTGTTCCTGGGCCAGGGGCACAACAGAGGGTAACCACTGGCTCACACTTGTGTAAGAAGAGCTGCAGCAAAAAGGACTTCAACACAACAGCGAGATCCAGGCCAGACATAGCTGGATAAACTCAAACTTAATAGTTCAGCACCCGAATCTCATTATGCGTAAAGGTTATAACTGCACCAAAGATCTACAACAAAGGTCAGAGGTCAGTGCTATAAAAAATGACAAATACAAGGAGCAAAATGCAATCTCAGGCCTCGAGCCCACCTATGATAAGTGCACAGGACACTAGCTCAGCTGAAATAAATTAATTAACAGAATTGGAAGCAAAGAAACAACAGCAGAAAGATATAGAGGAACTCAGACCAGAATTAATACCTGAAATAAAAAAAGAAATTTTTGAATATTTGACATCGGAAGTAATGAATCAAATCCAGAAACGAATGGGGGAAAACCAATGTCCACCCAGAACAAGTGCACAGAACACTAGTTCAGCTGAAACATATGAATTAACAGTGTTGCAAGCAAAGAAACGACAGCAGAAAGATATAGAGGAGCTCAGAGTATAAATAACTTCTGAAATAAAAAAAAGAATTCTTTGAAATGATAGCATCTGAAGTAGAGAATCCATTCCACAAATATATAGAGGAAACCCAATTTGGAAAAAAAAAAAAAAAACTCTGCAGTAAAAGAATTAATAGCTACCTCTAAAGAACACATTAATAAAAAAAAATACAGGAGATTAGAAATATGATGGAGTCCTTAAATGAGCAATACAGAAAAGAAATAGGACACATGAAGCAGAGTCAAAGATATAAAGAAGAACTTGAAATTTCAGTCTACAAAACTGTTAAGTAAAAGCGAAGACAGAGTTTCAGACCTTGAGGACACTGGTGCAGCTAGTGAAAAGTTGAGAAAGGATCTCTTAAAAACAATGAGGATGCAGGAAAAAAATAATACATCATCTTCAAAATGATGCCAACATGAATAATGTGAGACTAATAGGCATTAATGAGAAAAAAAGGAGTCAATAAAATGATATAAAAAATATGGGACCACAATGACCAGAAATCCACAAACGAGAACTGAAGGAACAAACTAAATATGGCAAACAATTAAACGCAGGACAAAAAGTTGTAAACAACAGCAGGTAAATAACATGACAATCATAAGTCAACACATTTCAATTAAACCCATCAATGTAAATGGACTCAATTCAGCATTTAAGAGAAATAGACTGGTACAGTGCATTAGGAAACAAAATCCAACAATATGCTGTATACAGGAAACACACTTAACTCAAAAAGACACTCATAGGCTTAAAGTCAAAGGACGGAAAACAATACTACATGTCCCAGCACCTCAGTAGAAACCAGGGGTAGCAATTCTGTTCTCAGATATTCTCAACTTCAAACCACAGAGGATCAAATGAAATAAAGCCACTATGTATTGGTTAGGGGAAAATTCAAGAGAAGAGCTAACATTCATAAATGTCTATGCACCAAACACAGGAGCACCCAACTATATCAGACAAATCTTAATGGACAAGAAAAATCTAAAGTACAAGACCACGGTCTTAACAGGAGAAAATAACACCACCTTACCTCAAAAAGATAGATCAACCAGACAAAAAACTAGAAAAAGAAATAACAGAACTGAACCAGAGCTTGGAACAAATGGACCTGGAGGACATACACAGAGTGTTCCACTCATTTTCTTCAGCTGCATATTGACCATTTTCTAAAATAGACCACACACTAGTTCATGGGCCATGTTTAAGTATATGCAAGAAAACAGAATTTATCCCATGCATATTATCTGACCACAGTGCAATGAAACTGGAAATAAACGACAAAAGAAACCAGAAAAAAACCCACAAATACATGGAAATTAAACAAAACAATACTGAGTAATCAATGGGTCGCAGATGAAATTAAAGAAGAAATTCAACAATATCTACTATTCAATGAAAGTTCAACCACAACATACTGGAATTTATGGGATGGGATGAAAGCAGCTCTCAGAGGGAAAACCATAGCTATGAACACACAAATTAGGAAAACAGAACAGGAACAAATAAACACCCTAACGCTGCACCCACAACATACAGAGAAGGAACAGCAAACCAAACGCAGAGCCCAAACACGGGAAGGAATCATAAAGATTAGAGCAGAAATTAATTCAATTCAGACAAAGAAAACAGTTCAAAGAATCAACGAATCAGAAAGTTGGTACTTTGAAAGAATAAATAAATTGATAATCTCCTAGCTAACCTCATCAAAAAGACGAAAGAAAAAATTCAAATACAAGCAATAAGGAATGAGAAGGGTAAAATCTGCACAGACCTAGTGGGAATTAGGAAGATTATCAATATCTACTTTGAGAATCCATATGCTCACAGAATAGAAGACACAGAAGAAATGGACAGATTCTTCGAAAGGTACAAATTACCAAAACTGAATGAAGAAGATAGAACTATCAATAATCCAATAACAGCCAATGAAATAAGAAATGTAATAAAAAGCCTACCAACAAAGAAAAGTCCAGGTCCTGATGGATTCACAGCTAGATTCTACAAGAAATTTATAGAAGATATAATCCCTACCCTCTTCAAACTCTTCAATGAAATTGAAAAGGAAGCAGTCCTCCCAAAATCATTTCTGGAAGCAAGTATAATACTGATTCTAAAACCAGGGAAAGACACAACCAAAAAGGAGAACTACAGGCCAGTCTCCCTCATGAACATAGATGCAAAAATCCTCAACGAAATCCTAGCAAATAGAATACAGCAAATCACCAAGATCATCGTCCATGACCAGGTACAATTCATCCCAGGGATGCAAGGATGGTTCAGTATTTGAAAATCTATAAATGCAATACACTATATCAATACAATGAAATCTAAAAATCACGTGATCATCTCCATTGATGCAGAGAAAGCTTTTGAAAGTTCAATACTCATTCATGCTCAAAGTCCTACAGAAAATTGGAATAGAAGGCATCTACCTCAATTTGATAAATCCATCTATGACACCCAAGGGCTAATGTAATTCTCAATGGGGAAACTGAAACCTTTTATTCTTAAATCTGGTACAAGCCAAGGATGTCCTCTATCACCTCTCCTATTCAATATAGTTTTGGAATCATTAGCAACAGCCATTATACAAGAGGGAGAAATAAAAGGAATAAGAATAGATCAAGAGGAAGTTAAATTATCACTGTTTGCAGATGACATGATACTTTACTTGGAAGACCCAAAAAAACTCCTCCAAGAAGCTACAAGAATTAATACACAAATTCAGTAGAATAGTAGAATACAAAGCCAATACTCAAAAGTCAATAACATTCCTCTACACAGATAACAAACACACTGAGAGGGAAACTATAGAAACAGTACCTTTTAAATAGCACTGTGGAAAATGAAATACCTTGGAATTCACTTAACCAATGAACTCAAAGTTCCTTTCACAGAAAATTACAGTACCCTAAGAAAAGAGATCTTGGTGAATTTCACAAAATGCAAAGATATTCCCTATTCCTGGATAGGAAGAACCAACATCGTGAAGATGGCCACACTCCCCAAACTCTTTTACAGATTTAGCACAATTCCTATCAAACTGCCACCAACATACATCCCAGACCTAGAGAAATCATTCCTAAAATTTATTTGGAACCAGAAAAGACCTAGAATAGCAAAGGCAATCCTGGCCAACAAAGACAAGGTAGAAGACATCACAGTTCCTTACTTGAAATCATTCTACAAGGCTACTGTTGTAAAATCAACATGGTATTGGAAATGAAACAGACCTGAGGATCAATGGAATAGATTAGAAGATGCAGAGGCCTCTATGAACACACTCAGACACCTCATCTTTGACAAAGGA
Organism: Ctenomys sociabilis; assembly: GCA_004027165.1. Lineage (NCBI taxonomy): Eukaryota > Metazoa > Chordata > Mammalia > Rodentia > Ctenomyidae > Ctenomys > Ctenomys sociabilis. The sequence continues at coordinate 7,484 of PVKA01037046.1, read as the reverse complement.
GCCAAACATGCTTACTGGAAGAAAGGTAGCCTCTTTAACAAATGGTCCTGGAAAACCTGGCTTTGTACCTGCCGAAAACTAAAACTTGAGCCAGCTCTATCACCATTCACTAAGCTAAAGTCAGAATGGAGTAAAGATCTAAACATTAAAACAGAAACAGTCGATCTCCTGGAAGAGAAAGTAGGAAGAACTCTTGAAGACACAGGGTTAAGCAAAGAGTTCATGACCAAACATGTATTCACATTGTAAACACTTGAAATAATTAGCAACTGGGACCAACGCTTTTTTTTTTTTTTTGACCCTGTACCAAACACATTTTATTTTATTTTTTTTATTGGTAAATATCAACGGGATAGTTTCAAAGCTGATTAATAGGACAGTTTCAATAATTAATACATTGTACATTGTTATCGTCTTAGTGGTTACCTATAATATAAGAAGCAGACAGGATATCCTGTCTAAATACTGTTAGTACAAATCTTCCCATTGAGTTAAGTGAAAGTAGCTGTGTATCTATCCTAACTATTCTATATATACAAATACAAAATGGTCTTTCCTTTGTAGCCCCTTTTTTGTTTAGTCCTGTCAGACATGGGTATTCTCTTGGCATCTAAATACTATAAGTGCATGAATTCAGCAAAACAATCCAATATAGTCCAGCAATCCACAATAGTAGTGGGTTATCTGCAGAAGTTGTTGACTTGAGCCCTTCACAGCTCAGTATATTAATATGGCTTTACTTCATATACCTTGTTTTTATACTTTTCTGCTGTATGTTTAAGACCAAGATAAAGCAATAATAAGAAATGTAACTTTTGTTTCTGATAAGGTCAGTCAAGGCTATACTTTCAGGGATCATTTCTATAGTATGGGACCAACTCTTATTGAGAAGATTTTGCATGTTACATGAAATTGTCAACAAAGTGAAAAGACAACCCACAAATTTCGAAAACATCCTAACTAATAAGCATTCAAACAAAAGTCTGCTCTTGAGAATTTATAGAGAACTGAGATATATTAGGGCCCTCAAATTTAAAGACCCAATCCAGAAATGGGCATCTGAGATAAATACACATTTCTCAGAGGATGAAATTAAAGAAGTGAATAAATAAATGAAAAAGTGCTCCGTATCACTAGCCATCTGTGGAATACAATTTAAAACAACACTGAGATGCCATCTCACTACAGAAAGAGTGACAATCATAAGGAAATCAACCAACAACAAATATTGGAGAGGATGTGGGGAAAATGGAATACTACTCCGCTGCTGGTGGGAATGCAACCATTGTGGAGATCAGTGTGGAGACTCCTCAGAAAAGTAGGACTATTAATCCCATTCCAGTAGGCTATCCTTCTACTTGGAATTTTCCATGAGGAACTGAAAACATCATATCATGGTGGTATATGTGTACCTATGTTTATAACAGCACAATTTGTGATAGCCAAAAGTTGGAAACAACCTACATGCCTGTCACATGACGAATCATTGAAAAAGATGTGGCATTTTTATACAATGGAGTATTACTAAGATATAAAGAATGATAAACTTGAACCATTTATATTTAAGTGGATTCCACTTGAAGATATATGCATAAGTGAAAAAAAACAGACCCACATGTGCAAATATCATATAGTTTCCCTAGTATAAGAAATAAAAAGGAGAAATAGAAAGTTATAGCAATAACCAAATAGAATTTAGACAGATAGTTAGTATAAAATGAACTGCATAAGTTGCAGAGTAGTAATCAGCTTCTCTTCTGGATGGGTAACAACCTAAGTTTGCAGATCAAAAATTGGAGAAATGGAAGTACTGCAAGGTCAGCCAACGTTTTGTCCCTAGCCTTTCAAGGTCAGTGAAGGCTCAGGACATAGAGAACCTTTACTGTGACATCATGGAAGTCACTTTTGCCCCAAATTTTCTGATCAAGGATATTATGGTGCCACAGAAGAATGTGATCAATGATCTGTAGTTTGCCTGAGGAGAGTCTCATGGAGGGAAAACTCTCACTCAGTCTTTTACAGAGAGCAAACTGGTCAAGCATTGGCCATTACTCATCTACATGGCTGACACTGAAAAAGGATGTACAAAGTGAGGTACAAGATTACAACATAAACCCTGAGGGGACTTGAGTGACCTCATCAGATACAAAAGCTACATTTTTTATTATGTAGGTCTTGCTTTATCTCGGTCTTAACCATCCAGCAGAAAAGTATAAAAACAAGGTATATAGAATAAAACCATAATAATACGCTGAGCTATAAATGGCTCAGTCAACAACTTCTTCAGATAACCCACTACTATTATGGTCCGCTAGACTGTGTTGGATTATTTCACTGAATTCAAGCATCTATAATAATTTAATGACAGTAGAATACCCATCTCTGACAGGACTAAACAAAGAAAAGTGGGATACAATGAAGGTCCATTCTCTATTTGTGTAAACAGTACGGTTAGGATAACTATGCAGTACTTTTGTGTAATTTTACGTGAAGAAAGATTTGCACTAATAGTGTTTGGACAGTATATCCTGTCTGCTTCTTGTACTATGGATAACCACTAGGAAGACAACAATGTAAAAAGTATTTATTATTGGAAATGTACTATAATTTATCTTTAAAAATAAGATAAATATACAGCTATATTCTCTTAATTCATTTAATAGGGGTATCTGATGTAATAGTGTTTATAAATAGAGTAGCATGTGTGCACTTTGTACAACAAATAACCACTATGAAAGCAATATGCAATGTATGAATTACTGAATCTGTTCTACTAATTTGAGTTACAACTGTCTCTTTGCTATTTGTTCTTCAATAAAATTATGTAAAGTAAAAAAAAAATGTTAGTCCCAGAATTTACAATTGTTCTTCAGACTTTAAATTGCAGCAAATGTATGGATTTTCAAACCATCCTATGGGACACTCACACAGTCCTGTCCTAGGGAGGGCCCCACCCTTTGTTGTATGCTCTGCTTTTGTCATGCTGAAATTGTTTTTTCTTATGTACAGAATATATTTATTGCAGAAAAGAAAGCTCCTGTCTGAGAGAGGGATGGTGAGAGTCCTGAGCCTGTAGTCCTTGGGAAGGTGTGTCTTCCCGGGTCTTTTATAGAGGAAAACCATGCAGTGAGGTGGGTCTAAGGTGGTGGAGAACATGGGAACTTCTTAGGTGGACATGAGGTAAGACAAAACTATGTTCAACTGATGAGATTACAAGCACCACTGCTCAGGCAAAATTGAATAAATCCAGCACCAAATGTGGAAGCCAATCACATAGCAAGCAAGCATGAATATGGGACAGGGTCTCTTCATGTTAGTGTGTGTTACTGACTGATTTGGGCTCTCTCAGACAGGAGCTTTCTTTTCTGCAATAAATATATTCTGTACATAAGAAAAAACAATTTCAGCATGACAAAAGCAGAGCATACAACAAATCAGATATTCAAATGCAGATTTGAATACCTATTTAGAATATCAATTCCTGATGCCCATCCCTAGGGTAGTTTGTCTTCAGGTCTGGCTCATAGGGAGTTTATGTCTCTTCCAAGTTGCAAAGTCACCTTGTCTTCCATTTTGTCTCCTTGAGGGCCTGGCCCTGTCTGCCTGCCTGTAATATTTCTACCTAATTCAGCTGCCTACAACATTCTGCACTCTAAAAAAATAACCTGAATTGCCATGAGGTGATGACTGCTCTGGCTTCTTAACGCTGAAATGGGTCATAGTTGTGAACTGGCAGTCAGAGATACTCTCCAAATGTTCTACCTAAAGGCCGTCAATAGACACCGTGCATTTTTTTATTAGGTAGGCAGAATAACATTTTAAATCTGAAGGCAACAAAGTCAAAGAAACAGTTAAACATGTATGGGATAAATAGTAACATCAATAGGATAATTGTCAATACAACCAAAAATGATTTTAACCAATAGACAGTAATGACGTCCCATAAAAATGATAAAGATAGGGTCCATGGGACCTCATCATTTTACATACCATTGATTTGATATTTAATATTTTGAACAGCTATTGAGACATTAGTAGAGGATGTGGAATATCTCTTAAATGTGGGGTTTAACCTTCCCTTTCTTATTAATTTTATTGAGAAAAAATTATAATGAGACAGCTTCAAAACAGGTTTGTAAGAGAGTTACAACAATTAATACATTGTATATTGTTGTCTTTGTAGTAGTCATTCATAGCACAGGATGCAGACATGATATCTTGTCCAAACACTGTTAGTACAAATCTTTCTTATTATTGAATTAAGAGAAAGTAGCTATATATCTATCCTAAATATTTTGTATGTGCAGATACAAAATGGTCCTTCATTTATATCACCGTTTTTCTTTAGTTTTGTCAGAGATGGGTATTCCATTGCTATCCAAATATTGTAGGTGTGTGAATTCAGCAAAATATTGCAATATAAAAAAATATTGCAATATAGTCCAGTAGTTTACAATAGTAGTGGGTTATCCACAGGACTGGCAATGTCCTAATCTCATGACTTGAGCCTTCCACAGCTCAACATAGTAACATACTTTTACTTTTCATACCTCATTTCTATACGTTTCTGCTGGATGATTAAGACCAAGATAAATCAAGACCTATATAACCGAAAATGTAATTTTTGTATCTGACAAGGTCAGTCAAGTCCCCTCAGGACTTATCTCGAAGCACACTTTGTAGATCCTTTGTCAGTATCAGCCTTGTGGAGGAGTCACGGCCATTGCTTGACCAATTTGCTCTCTGGGAAAGCCTGAGAGAATGTTTTCTCTCCATGTGACTCTTTTTAGGCACACAGTACATCATTGATCACATTCCTCTATTGCCCTATTATCTCCTTGATCAGAAAATTTGGGACACAACTGAGTTACATAGCCCCTGTGTATTGTCCCAAATAAACTGGCCAACTCTTATTATTACTGGGAGTACTTGAATTACAGGACCTAGGGGAAAACACTGAGTACTCTCCAGTTGGCAAGGGAGCCACTGGCTGGGTAACTACTGACACATCTGCATGAGCATCTAGTTTAACAAGCTTTCTCCTTACATTGCCAATTACCATTGGGTTCCCTGAGTCTGAGAGGAGAAGAACCATGATCACCTCAATCTGATACTTCGTCTGACTCCATCATGAACACTTTCTTTTTCCTTGTCTAGCAGCTTTGAACATTTTTTGCTTGAAATTCTGCATTCAGGGAAGCATTCACTATTTCCATTTCCCAACTGACCTTCATTCTTGTAGACTGCTAGTATCACTGTTCTCATTTTCTACCTATAATTCCATTCTGTATCCAAGCACCTCAACTCAGGCAAATTCATTCCTGCAAACTCTTCTAGCTTCTGCAGCTTGTGTCAGATGTCTGGTGTCCACTGAGCAAGATACAACTTTTTTGGTTTTAAGGCCTCCTGCAGGCAGACCTGTCCAAGGAATATGAAGGCAACTTTCCTTATAGTGGATTTCCTGGCACAGAATTAGAGTGATGGAGTAAGCATCTTTGAGGACTATCATTCCTGCCCAAGAACCTTGAATATAGCTTCCCTTGTAATGAGGCAGGAAACCCCAAGAAGACTCAGCTCATCTGGGCTGTATGAGGTGTATATAGTTATTAAGGCCTTAATATGTCTCTATAGACAAAATCTGGTGGATCCCAGTGAAAGGAATCTAAGTGTAATCTAGCATATTTGCTATTTGTTTTACCTGTATGGTTACCTGTATTTTGGTATCTTCTAGAAATAAATTTTCTGAGAAATTAGAGCATGTATAATCAAAGCATGAGTATTTGGGCTAACAGGCAAATTAGAAACCTTTTTAAGGGAATAGTCATTGCAACCCTCTGGCTTTAGACCCCTTTGTAGAGCCTAATAGTTTGTTATAAGTCCCTTTAGCTTTAGTTAAGAGGTCACATATGTATTTACTATTAACATGAAATACCTGAGTTACATCAGAAATCAATGAAATGGACTTACACACCTCTCATGAAATATATAGCACTCAGTCAGATTAAACCAATATTCCATTCAATGTTTTAGATATGACCTCCATTGTAAGCAAGGGGCACTGTTGAGGTTTTTTTTTTTCTCTTAGCACTGAGTTTTATGTCACAAATACAAGACGTGGCTCTATTTATAGGCCTAAAGCTATTGGACACTGTGTAGCCAGTGCCTTTAGAACTTTATGTTGACACGATTTTATCTGTCTTTGGGGATCTCTTTTAACTATTGAAAAACATTTTAAAGTCTTATACATGAACAACAATATATATTACATTTGTAAGAAGTTAGTCACAGCATCATCTTGATTAGTAAGCAACCTGAATATATGTTGCAATATCTGTTACAGCTAAAGTAAGATGTCTTCTAAAGTCTGTTTCTGTAGAGGTATGATGACTGGAAGGAAGGCCAGGGTTGGAGATAGAAAGAGATCTGTGCCGCTGTCCAGCAATAAGCTGGGTTTTCTTTTAGTCATTATTACTCAGGGCTCCTCCATGAAGATGACCAGTAGAAACAACAGTCTGGCTAGCGGGAGGAGGCAAGTCCAGGGCCCTTCAGTCCTACTGGACCACCTGGGAAGCTGAGACTGAGCTCTGCAGTCTGAACCTCAGAGTGCAGTCTCACTTTCAGTGGCTGCCTTGGCTGTCAGGGCATGTCTTGTGTAGACTCGTAAGACAGGCTCTCTTATGGTGGCCTGGCTTCGGACAGCAGTAGCAGATGAGCCTCATCATCGTTAAGCTCTTCTTGGAACCCAGGGAATCAGACTTGGGGTCTGTTTTGAGGCTGCAATAAAGGCAGCCATTTTTAAAAATCTCCTTACTTTCTCTCCCCGGTTTCCTCCAAGTCCTGATTATAGGACACTAGCAAGCAGTTTTTACTAAAATATAAAGTTTTCTAAACTGAAATCTATCTGTTGTAGCTCTTTTATAATATCTGGAGCTGATTACATAATGATTTTATATGTTAGAATAACCTGTCCCTCTATTAAATTAGGATCTAGGGAAGCATGCTTTATCAGCTTCTCCATCAAAGGTTCTAAATAAAGAGTAGTGAGTGCTCGCTTCGGCAGCACATATACTAAAATTGGAACGATACAGAGAAGATTAGCATGGCCCCTGCGCAAGGATGACACACAAATTCGTGAAGCGTTCCATATTTTTAGAAATAGACTGGCACAGTGGATTAGGAAACAAAACCCAACAATATGCTGTAAACAAGAAACACACTTAACCCAAAAAGACATTCATAGGCTCAAAGTCAAAGGATGGAAAACAATACTGCATGCCCCAGCACATCAGAAAAAAGCAGGAGTAGCAATTCTGTTCTCAGACAGTCTCAACTTCAAACCAAGAATGATTAAACGACACAAAGAAGGCCACTATATATTGGTCAGGGGAAAAATTCAAGAGCAAGAAGTAACACTCATAAATATCTATGCACCAAACACAGGAGCACCCAACTATGTAAGACAAATCTTAAGGGACATGAAAAAC
>PVKA01037045.1:0-21301 GCA_004027165.1 Ctenomys sociabilis | reverse complement strand
CTAACCCTAACCCTAACCCTAACCCTAACCCTAACCCTAACCCTATGGGCAGCCGAGCAGCTATGGACAGCAGAGTAGCTATGGTCAACAAAGCAGCTGTGACAGCAGCCTCCCACTCGTTTTCCACCCCAGACTGGATCCTACAGCCAGGCTCCAAGTCATTGTAGCCAACAGAGCAGCAGCTACGGGCAGCAGAGTTCATTCCGACAGGACCACCGCAGTAGCATGAGTGTTTATGGGTAGGAGTCTGGAGGATTTTCCGGACCAGGAGAAAACCCGTGCACGAGTTGCCCTGATAACCAGGGCAGGGGAAGAGGGGGATTTGATCGTGGAGGCATGAGCAGAGGTGGGCGGGGAGGAGGACGCGGTGGAATGGGCAGCGCTGGAGAGAGAGGTGGCTTCGATAAGCCTGGTGGACCCATGGATGAAGGACCAGATCTTGATCTAGGCCCCCCCATAGATCCTGATGAAGACTCTGACAACAGTGCAATTTAGGTACAAGGACTAAATGACAACGTGACACTTGATGATCTGGCAGACTTTTTTTAAGCAATGTGGGGTTGTTAAGATTAACAAGAGAACTGGGCAACCTATGATCCACATTTACCTGGACAAAGAAACAGGAAAGCCCAAGGGTGATGCCACCGTGTGGAGATCCACCAACTGCCAAGGCTGCTGTGCAATGGTTTGATGGGAAAGATTTTCAAGGAAGCAAACTTAAAGTCTCCCTTGCTTGGAAGAAGCCTCCAATGAACAGCATGTGAGGTGGCATGCCACCTCGTGAGGGCAGAGAGATGCCACCACCGCTCCGTGGAGGTCCAGGTGGCCCAGGAGGTCCTGGGGGACCCATGGGTCGCATGGGAGGTCGTGGAGGAGACAGGGGAGGCTTCCCTCCAAGCGGCCCCCGAGGTTCCCGTGGAAACCCCTCTGGAGGAGGAAACGTCCAACATCGAGCTGGAGATTGGCAGTGTCCCAATCCGGGCTGTGGAAACCAGAACTTCACCTGGAGAACAGAATGAAACCAATGGAAGGCCCCAAAACCTGAAGGCTTCCTCCCGCCATCCTTCCCATCCCCGGGTGGTGATCGTGGTAGAGGTGGCCCTGGTGGCATGCGGGGAGGAAGAGGTGGCCTCATGGATCGCGGTGGTCCTGGTGGAATCTTCAGAGGTGGCTGTGGTGGAGACAGAGGTAGTTTCCGTGGTGGCCGTGGCATGGACCAAGGTGGCTTTGGTGGAGGAAGACGAGGTGGTCCAGAGGGCTCTCCTGGACCTTTGATGAAACAAATGGGAGGAAGAAGAGGTGGACGTGGAGGATCTGGAAAAATGGATAGAGGTGAGCACCGTCAGGAGCGCAGAGACCGGCCCTACCAGGCGCAGAGACCCCGCAGAGCTGTGTTGGCTACCACATTTATTTTTTAAACCAGAAAATGTTTTAAATTTATAATTCCATATTTATAATGTTGGCCACAACATTATGATTATTCCTTGTCTGTACTTTAGTATTTTTCACCATTTGTGACAAAACATTAAAACAAGTTAAATGGTAAAAAAAAAAAAAAAAAAAAAAAAAAAAAAAAAAAAAAAAAAAAAAAAAAAAAAAAAAAAAAAAAAAAAAAAAAAAAAAAAAAAAAAAAAAAAAAAAACTAGAGCTTGGAGCAGACCATTTCAAGACATAAAGGAAAATGACCTCCAACACAGATTAATACATCTGCAGAACTATCTTTCAAAACTGATGGAGAAATAAGATACTTTTATTTCAAAGAACACCTGATGAAATTTGACTACAAAACCAGCATTACAAAACACATTGAAGAACATTCTAGAAAGAGCTAACAAGAACTATAGCTCTGTGAACCCCAGCAGAAGAAATCTACCAGGCAAGGCAAATTAAACAGAGAGGAAAAAAGAGGGAGGCAACAAGAGGAAAGCATTATGAAAAGGATAAATCAATACCCATCAGTTATAGCATCAATGCTAATGGCTTTGATTCAATAAAAAAACAAACTGGCAGAATGGATCAAGAGGAAACAGCCAACAATATGGTGTATACAAGAGATACATTTAATTCAAAGAGAAATTCATTGATTGAAAGTCAAAGGATGCAAAACAATGCTCTATGTGACAAAAACCCAAAAATAAAACAAAACAACAACAACAGAAAACACAGCGCCAGCTGTTCTCTTTGCAGACATAGTGAATTCCAAACCAAGATTGATTAAGAGAAATAAGTTAGGTCACTACATCCTTGAAAAGAGAACAATCCAAAAAGAACACATAATAATCATAAATATATATGCGGCTAACATCAGTGGATCCAACTATATAAAGCAAATATTAAAGGAAATGAAGAATCTAATGAATATGAATACAGTTGCATTAGAGGATCTCAATATTCCACTGTCACAAAAAGACAAATCAACTAGACAAAAAAATAAATAAATAACAATGAAATAATAGAACTAAACCAAACAGGGTTAAGCATTTCACCCACAAAGTCAGAATACACATTCTTCTCAGCTACACACAGACCAAAGTAGACCACATACCAGCTCATAGAATATGCTTAGGTAAAAGCAAAGGAACTAAAATTATTCCATGCATATTATCAGATCATAGAGCAATGAAACTGGAAATGAATGGCAAGATAAACCACAAAAACATCATAAACACATTCCTGAACAACCAACCAAGCATCACAGATGAAATTAAAAAGGAAGTTTTTATAAAAACTTCCTTTGTATAATTAAATGATAATGACAATAAAACATACTGGAACTTTTGAGACACAGTAATAGCAGTTATAAGATGGAAATTTATAGCAGTGAATACCCACATCAGGAAAATAGAGCAAGTACAAATAACAAAGTTATTGGTGAGCCTCAAACTTCTAGAAAAAGAAGAGCAGGATAAGCCAAAAGCTTATGCAAGAGAGGAAATTGTAAAGATCAGAGCAGAGATTAAAGCGTTGGATACTGTTAAGGTTTGTATCTAGTTATCCCCCCAAAGCCTCATGCAGTCATTGAGGTGGGCTTCTAGAGTTTATGATTCATTCATAATACAATTCTCGGATTATAGTTGTGAGTGCTGCTGGGATTATGGGTGTGAGTGCTACAAACAACATGGCCTGAATACAACAGGGGAAGAAAGAGGCTTGCTGCCACTGTTGCTGCTGCCTCTGCTGCCACCACAGTGTGCTTCTCCCTTTTACTCTGGCTGTTTTGCTGTTTTCCACTGCCCTGTGGAGGGGCTGTGTAGAAAAAGGAATGCTTCTTCACTGTTAGTGAAAGTGTAGGCTGGTGCAACCACTGTGGAAATCACTGTGGCGATTCCTCAAAAAATTTGGATTAGAGGTCCATTATTTCACCCAGCTATTCCCCTTCTCGGTATCTTTGCAGAATAATTAAAAGCATCATACCACAGTGATAATGTGAACCAATGTTTATAGCAGCACAATTTGTAATAGCTACATATTGGAAGCAATTCAAATACCTGTCAACCAAGGAATGCATAAAAAAGAAGTGCGGCCTTTTTTACATAGTGGAGTATTAGTCATGAAACAGGATAAACTGGAAACTTTTATGGGTAAATGGGTGCAACTTAAGACCATACTCATAAGTGAAATAAACATTGTATTGTCTTCCTAGTGTAACAAGCTGAAAGGGTAAGATCTAAAATGTGCAATAGAGATTGTAAAATGGAAAGAAATTTCAAAAGGAAGGAGAAATTGCGGTAGGGGAATGGAAAAAAAAAGGAAATGCAGAAAGAATATAGATCGATAGGCAGACGATAGATAGATTATTAATTTCTCTTAGTTCACTGAGAAGAAAAGCTTATGCTAATATTGATTGGACAATTAAATGTCAACATCTTATACTCTGAGTAACTACAAAGATACAATTATGCAGTATATTAACCACTGTTACCTTCCTATTACATTGTGAATCTTTTACTTCCTTTCTTACATTGATTCTTAAGTATTTCATTTTTTTGGATGCTACTAGGAATGGTGTGGTTCCCTTAATTAATCTCTCAGTGAGTTTGTTTGTGTACAGAAATGCTATTGATTTTCAAGTGTTGGCTTTGTGTCCAGCTATGCTAGTGACTGATGATTAAATCTAGAAGTCTTTCGGTGGAATTTTTGGGGTCTTCTATTTAGAATATCATGTTATCTGCAAATAATGATAATTTAACTTCTTTCTTTCCTATCCTTATTCCTTTTATTTCTCTCTCATCTAATTGATTTGGCTGTTTCCAGAATCATATTGAATAGGAGTGGTGACAGTAGACATCCTTGTTTTGTTTCTAATTTTAAAGTGAAAAATTTCAATTTTTGTCCATTTAATATAACATTGGCTGTTGATTTGTCATAGAGTTTTTTAAATCAGATTGAGGTAAAGACCATCTATTCTGATTTTATGTAATGCTTTTCTTAATTGTGAATGAATGTTGGACTTTATCAAAATCATGTTTTGAATCTATTGAAATGATCATGTGATTTTTGTCTATGGCTCTGTTGATATGGTGTGTTACATTTATTGATTTGCCTATATTGAACCATCCTTGTGTTCCTGGGATGAATTCCAGTTTATTATGATGTATAATCTTCTTGATCATTTGCTGCATTCTGTTTGGTATTTTCATTAGGGAGATTGGCCAATAGTTCTCTTTTGTTGTTGTATCTTTCTCTGGCTCAGGTTAATACTTGCATCCAGGAACAAGTTAAGGAGAATTGCTTCCATATCAAAATGTGAGCTGAAATAAGCTTTTCCCCCTTTTTAAAAAAAAAAAAAACACCAGAAATTCAACCATGGTGAACTTAAGTAGGAAGCAATAGGATTAGATGTTTCAACAATATATAACTCAAAAATAAAATACATAAAGGTTTATTCACAGGTGCAGAAAAGGCTGTGATATGAGGGGGAGCAGACATTTTGACTGCGTTCAGGAACATGAAGAGGGGATGGTAGACTGGGTTGGAACAGAAGATTCTGTTATGTTCTGAAAGATTTGGGTCTTCACAGTTATAGACCGGGGTAAGATTCAGATAAAAACAAGCCTAGCTGTGAGAAAAGAGATTGGTTTAACCAGAAAATGTTTCTGTAAATGTAAAAAGGTTTCTTTTTAAGTTTTGCAAGGTGGTAATAAGTAGTATTCAATTCTGATGTGCAGAGGTGAAAATTTTGCTTGTGTCTAAAGCTATAGAAACTCAACTGGTAATGGCAAAGAATATTTCTAATACAAATAGAAATATTTCAGGGGAGAAAGAGAAAGAGAAAAGTAAATAAAAGGAGAACATCTATTTGTATTTTCTCTTAAGTATAAAAATTAAGGTAGGCTCTAGTTTTACATAAATATTAGAAAGTATTTATCTCACAGCGTCTTATCCTTTACAACCCACCTTACACTTATTCTCTCTCCCTGTCTCTCCTTTGTCTCCCTCAATTTCTCCATTTCCATTTATTCTATCCCTGTTTATTTCAGGTCTATCAGAATGTTTAATGGGATATGTCGTCATCTACTGCATTTGGGATATGTCTCATCATCTGTTGGGAGCTGCAGGAAGCTAGGGACTGATCAGATGTGTGTGGTGGGACTGGGCCTCAGTGCCGAAAGCAAACAAGCTGCCTCGGTCCTGAGAAAAGATCCTGTCTGGTTCAGGCCAGCTATGGGTCCCGTGTTACTAACTTTGCAAAAGTATAAAGATAAAAAAAAGTATAGATAAAGTATTGGTTTTTTGTGCATGAGTTAGTCTTGCCCATCAGGCAGGCTAGCAACCACTTAGCTCAACTTTTGTCTGAGCCACTTTTCCTCAATGGGATACCTCAGACTGAGGGGACCAGAAGCAGAAGCTGAAAAGAAGTATAAAGATGGCAGAGCTGTGATCTGCATAGGAGAGTGAAGCAATAACATCTATCTGATGGAAACACTTTACAGTGACACGTCTTCTCTGGTGTGTGTATGGAGGAAACACAATCATGCCTTGTAAGAGACACATGCCACTGAGAGGAAGTTAAGGTGAGTTCCTGTTGGCAATGGGAAGTTTATTATAGCACCTCACAAGTCAGTGATGTCAGAATTTATGCATTATTCCTGCCACTTTCCAGCCTAGCCAGAGAGCTGAAGCTCCAGAAGGTAGACGGGAGAGATTGCAGAAGCTGATGATGTCTCCTTTCCCTATGTCCTTTGATCCACCACATAGAGTGGGTAAAGTATTAATAGATGAATATGACATGATGTTAAAACATGACTGATTTAACCTTCAGACCCAGTATTATTCAAACATGTGGAGTATTTTCAGGCTAATACTAAAACTTAGGGAATGTACATTTAGTAGAACATGGCTGAAAACAACTGTTAGATAAATCAAAGCCATTTAATGTTTGTGTCTTAAGATATTTTAGACCAGCCGGGCATGGTGGTGCATGCCTGTAATCCCAGCACTCGGGAGGCTGAGGCAGGAGGATTGTTGTGAGTTCGAGACCAGCCTGAGCTACAAAGTGAGCTTAAGGCCAGCCTGAACTGCATCGTGAGACCCTGTCTCAAAAAGACCAAAAAAAAAAAAAAAAAAAAAAAAAGATATTTTAGACCATTCAGTAATAATCATGCTACTTAGGAGCATAGCAGTTACAACAGAATTTGTATTATCTGTCAAAACATTGTGAAAGTTAACTCATAGAATATGGCTGGCTTTCATTAAGAGTTCTCATAATTCATCCTTTGGCATGTGACTAGAATGATTAATAATAAGCTAATTCTTTTGTTCTCATAATCTTACGCACATTAATTCACTGAGATTCTAAAATAAGTTGTCTTATTTGCAAGGCTAGTTTTTGTCATGACAAATTTTGATAGATGATAGACTTCCTTTTGGTTTTCTATTAAAGAAAGAAAAGGAATTTTGTCCCGTTGACTTTTAAGATTTTTAACAATGTTAAAGAGTCAGTTTTTATTTTTTAAGAAGAGACCACCTCGGGCCAGGGAGGTAGTTCAGTGGCACAGTGCCTACCTGGCAAGCACGAGGTCCTGAGTTCGATTCCCAGTGAGACAGAAAGGCGCGCGCACACACACACAGAGAGAGAGACTTCCTTACATAGTAAATGACTTAGAGCTCAAGAATAAAAGAAAAAAAATGTACCCTTACACCTAAGCATGCAGCAAAAAGACATAAAGCTAAAAGAAGATTTCCAAGGGATAGTTCATTAAAAATCATCTCGGAAATAGATGGAATCAATATGGCCTCAGCATCTGTGACCAGAGGTGATTCGACACTTCATGAGACTGAGGTAAGTGTGAATCTTATGTAAATCCATGCGCAGGCAGCACAGCAGGTTATGCAAAGTCAGCCGGTGAGCATTTTCATCAGGTGGCCTCAGGGATGAAAATCCCGACCAAACAGCAGATTTCCTGTTGTCTGTGATTTCAGAGTCAACCTAGGCATGAAAAGCATAGTTACCTATTATTTATATTGTTGGTGTTTGTTTATCTATCATTGTTTTTCTAATTATTCAAGTTGGAGAAGAGGTAGAAGTATAAAACCTAACAGGTAAAATATGTTTCTGAAGAGTAGGCAGGTGGAAAACCAGAAAGTGACTGCTGGAATATAGACATAGATTTCCCGAGGGACAATTGAGAGCTCAGCTTCTATTCTCTCATTTAATGAGTTTTTATATTGCCTTAAACTTCTCCCTGCTGTGCCCTTTGTATTTTTTTCCAATGGTTCACTGGTCACAATTATTGTTAGCTTGAACCGAATCTGCTCTTCACATTGCATCTATATCCCCAAAACAGTTAGATGACAAGGACTGAACTTAATGTGTTCACAGAGTCAAGTCAGGACTGACTAAGGTCATGAGTCTCTCCTTTCATCCAGGGAAAGTGCCTTCTAGTTTTCCATGAAAATCAGCTGTTTTGTTTGGAGCTCCCTGTAATAGGAGCTGCTGGGAAATGCACCTATGAGGAGAGTGTTGACAGCAACCCTAGCGGTGAGGTCTTTTGATAGGGTTGGGGTGCGACTATGTGTGCCTCTGTCAGCTGCTGCAAATGAAGAGTCCCCAGAGATCTCAGAGACTCAGGGATCATCATGGAACCTCTAAAGATATCAACTGAGTTTAAGAGCTGTGAGACACAAATCTAGGATAATTGTAGACCCTGATCTGCTGAACTCTCTTCTACAGAATAAAAACACTTAAAATCTTGGATTCCCTATTGAAATGCAAAGTGAGTACTATGCTATGGAAAGTAGCATGACATAAACAAGAATAAATAAATGAGTGGTGGGAAAAACAACAGAAAATGAAGTATTATAAAACAAATTAGTGGACTCATGTTGTTGGAAAATAACTTCAGAATGAAGGTTTATTTCCTGTATTCCTAGGTTAATATGTTCTTTGTATTTGTGCTGGAGATAGTCTTCTCCCATGAAAATGACAACCATGACATGTAATATACTTAAGGCATAAAGGGAGAAATATACAGTTGTTTCCATACTTCGATATGAATGTGTGTTTTTCCATATGATACATTATTTCTAAGAACTTCAGAAGGCTGCTTAGCTGTTATCTCACTGCTGTTAAAATTGTCCAATATGAATAGTATTAGTATTTAAAAAATGGGGACCAGGGATATAGTTCAGTGGCATAAGCACCTGTCTAGCAAGCACAAGGTCCCAAGTTTGATCCCAGGTACCACAAAATAAACAAACAAACCTAATTTAATCTGTGTATGATAACTTATTGGAGGAAGCTAAATTCAATTGTATGAGTTTGATTAAGGAGCAATGGGCAAAACAAAGTCTAGGATTTCTTTCAATAAATTATAAAATAAGAAATATTCCAAAAAAGACAAAACTCCTCTTCTGTAACACTCTAAAATCTAATGCTGGTGGAATAGCATTGGGGCTGTGGATTCCTCAGTCTCTTCAGAGTAGGGATGCAGTGGGGAAACACTGTCTCATTTTGATTTTTCTTCTTTCTCCCTTCCCACTCTAATTCTCTGGTGTTAGGATAAAAGAAAAACATCTGATCAGAATTCTCATATGGGTGTTCTAAGAAACACTGAAGAGAACTTTTCTCTTACATGTGCTATTCTCTAATTTCTTTTCCTGTAAATGTTTACCTTCCCATATCGTGAATGGACAAGTGGTTGGTGGCTTTGTGGAAAGTACAAGGAAGGTAACACCTCCCAGCACAGTTGAACCCTAAGATTCACTGACATTAGAATCTATACTATGGATTTCTAGGTCTTCTGCTTTGTTTAATAGCAGTCTGTAAGATAGAAATTCAGCCTGAGTGTTCTTCTTGCAAAGTAAGGAGTTGCAAAACGTTTCCCACTACTCACAAATAGGAAACACTGAGAAGCTGCCCACCTGGCTTCCTATTTTCTCCAGGCCTTCGAGAAGTTCGAGGGTTTGTTTCCTAATCCTCACTACTTTCGCTCTGATGGATACATTGATTTCTGCCAGGTGATATGCTTCAGAAATGAAGTATTTCAGGGGTCTATTCCAGGAGCGCAGCAAGTAGATCAACAAGTTGATAAATTCTTTGCACTAAGCAGCCAAGTTGAAGAAATTGCATTAAAATAATGAAACGCAGCCAGGTTAGTTTCATGCGACTTTTGCAAAGAGAATCTGAATTAATTTTCTTTGTTTTCCTCTGGATATACAAAAAATTTCTCTAGATGATGGAAATGTAAGAAATTTAAAATTGGAGTTGTTGGCCTGTATATTCTTACAGTAAATCAAACATACAAACTAGTTTATTGAAGTACATTTTTTCTAATGAAAGTTCTAATCAGTAATATTAATTTTTGTTTTACCTCTGAAATTCTATTTTAAATCATATTCAGAATGTGCTTGGATAAATGATTAATGCTTGATATGTAAACTTTGTTATCATCAGAACCAAGGCCATAATTATATCTGAGAAACATGATATAATAATTTATGACACACACATAGTGAGATGACTTTCAGTTAAGGCATAGGAGAAGGCAGAAAGTAGGCATTAGAAAAAATGAAGTAGAACCAGGAGAGTCTTAAAGAGAAGGCTCAGGTCTTCAGGTAGGGGTCAGTAAAGTAAAAAGCTGCTAGTGCAGGTGTCACTAGTAACTTGTCATAAATAAAGCTATAAATACATTTTTTGCACATGTACATGAATATCCAATTCATTTCAAACGTCCCTGTGACATAGTATATACAATTCTAGGTATAAAGTATTGGTTAAAATATCATCTGCATGGACAATCTGTGTCATTTAATTAGCTACATAATGTGATTTCCTTTGTTTATTTGTTTTTTTTTTTTTTGTTTGTTTGTTTGTTTGTTTTTGTCTTTTTGAGACAGGGTCTCACGATGCAGTTCAAGCTGGCCTTAAGCTCACTTTGTAGCTCAGGCTGGTCTCGAACTCACAACAATCCTCCGGCCTCAGCCTCCCGAGTGCTGGGACTACAGGCCTGCGCCACCACGCCTGGCTGCTGTAATTTCCTTTGGCCGTTTACTCCTCCTCTACTTTTCTCTTCATGAGTGACCACTTTCACCATCAGTCACAGTGCCTTTCAGGGCCTACATTATGATAGAGGCAGTATACTGCCTCCATTGTCCTGATGGTCCTGCGCTAGGGACTCACATGGAGCTTCAGGACCTCTGTCTTGCTAGTTGGAGTGTCAATGGAAGATGTGTGACATTCAGTGCAGGACTGTGGGTCCTGGGAATATTGTGTATCCTGGAAACCATAAAGAAACTTTAGTTAGTATTTGAAAATTGAAAAATGTAATATATTACCAAAATATTAATACATTTGATAATTGCATAATTTTAATAAGATCAATGTAAAGATTGAAACTAAAAACTTAAATAAGTAACCCTTAATCTACTTTCATTTTTCATGAGCTCTACAATCTCATTATATTTTGACCTAACAACATGTTTCCTTATTTGATATACCCTTGTCCCCTCAAGCTTCTTAAGAGTTACTATTTGAAACATACACACTAAAGATGGAAAAAACTGCAAAACTGCCAGCGTTAAGTGTCACTCTCTCTAGGACCTGTACAAATGCCAAATTCATATTTATTTATTTTTATTTATTTAATATCTTGTTTCCTATGAATCCAAGCTAATGTTCTTTTCTTAAGTAGGCATAAATTATACTTTTGATTTCAACTGTCTCTTAATCCACACACCTGTATTTTTCCAAGTTCATTGTAAGTTTTTATTGTTATGGTTTGTCATTTAAAAAGGCACAACATTTTAGGAAATGCTAAGTAATTGATTGAAATTAATAAGAAAAAGAAATAGACTGTTATTAAGTAAAAGTTATGATAGTTTGATTTGAAAGATAAAAGATGGCCAGTTGAAACTGATGAGTAAAAACCATGGTAAAAAGAAATATAAAATTTATATTTACTACAAACACTGGGCCACATTCTCTTTAGATGCCCTTGCTGCACTAAGCCCTAATTTGAGGCCTAAAGAGGAGCCTGTTATCTAGAACCCATTTCCACTTCTGAACTATCCTTTTGTTCTAATTTCCAATGCGTACACTGGCTATCTTAGAGACAATGATTCCCAGCATTGGGGGATTTCTGAAAAGCTGTTAATTTCTGTTCTTCTCTTTGCTATGAATTTGTTCTATTTATTTATTTTTAACATTGCACAATTTTTTATTAAATGAGAAAGTCTCATTTGTTACATCGTCACATTCCTAGTCAGAGAAATGTTGCAATGATGAACAACCAAAGTCCTCATTTCTACGACATTCATTCGCAAAGAAATAATATCCAACACAGCCCAGCACAGTATTCTTGGTTTTCTTCATACTGAAGTCCCCCAAAAATCATCTTCCAATGGAGCATTTCACTACATAAATTATAGCTCTTCATTTTTACAATTCACTCTAAACTGCATGAGATGTATCACACTAAAATTTCTAAAGCTGTTAGCGAATCCTTCACATCTCTTCGTCATCTGACGTGTCACTGCTGCTCGTCTCTGTGTCGTCATTCTCAATTTGTAGGTTTAAAAGTGCTGCCTTTCCAGGGTCCAAACGTGAAGTCACAGATCAGGCCGTTTTTTCAAAATACCATTTTTTCTCAGACCATTCTTCTGTAACTGTTCCCTGATAACCCGCAATTCTCGCACACGTTTCATCATTCTCCTGTCCTCCTGCCAGCACATCTCCTTCAATTACCTGTGTTCTGCCTCAAGAGAACTGGAAACATCAGTTTGTGGAAAGATTGAAGATCGAATGATCTGTTGAGAAATTACTGAGGGATTGTCATTCCCCTGTGGAATTTCATTTTCATCGAAGTTTCTGTTTATATCCTGTTTTTGATGAGTACTGTTGCTGTTTTCGCAGATTAAATGAGTCGTTACCCTTCTCTGAGCCCACATGGCTTTCTTCTTTATGTTCCTCTTCTACTCCTTTTTCAATGCTTTCAAACATTCACTCTTCTTATCAGTGCACATTCATGTCAGTTTGGTTAGACAAGGCTGCTGATTACGCTTGTCCACAGGCGAAGAAGAATTTGAGCAATTACACTCTTTTACTGAATTTGTTGATGGACTGAAATTCTTGGCAATTGATTTTAAAGCATTGAAGTTGCCAACACTATATGCAGATTCATGAAGGAAAGCAGTTCTAACTTTATTTTCTTTAGTTTGCCTTTTCCACTGTATACGTTTTGTAGGTGGAGCAGCAGGCTTAGGGACTAAGCCTTTATAAACACTTGGACCAGTTCCACTCTTAACTGACTGCGACTGAAGATTTCCTCCTACTGGGAATCCAGACAGCTGTAAGTCTTTCATATCACCTTTCTTAATGACCAGCACTCTTGAAGCTCTAGACTTAGGATTTGGAGGATATTCCCAAACACCCGCAGCTAAAGATTTATTCTAATTTGCTTCTCTTTCATATTCAGGATTTAAAGATGGAAAGTCCTCAGCCTCAAACTGTTTTCATCCCCTTTTGCCTTCTTTCCTCCCAGTTTCATGGCCAGGTGTATTGTTTTCATGTAGTCCTTGGCTTTTTCCAGAGTGGAAAATACTGCTACAAGAATGAGAATTTCCACCATGCTATCCCCTTCCGTGATTTATGTTTTCAGTACCACTCCTGCAATCCATTTTTTTCTTTCCTTCCAAAGGTACCTCCATTAGGACGTCCAATACCAGAATCAAAACCATCTGAAGAATCGCGTCATTGGCGATTCACATCATATCAATTTTCTGTCCATGAAAAATTTTCAGAACATTTCTCACAATTCAATGATGACCTTGTTGATGAAGGTGGAGTGGGAAAACTAACCCAGACTGGAGCACAGCCACACTGCGCCATTGGGTCCAGGCTCTCCAACTTAGTGAAACAAGGCGTCAACACCTCATGGCAAGTCCAAATCCCAACAGGACTGCACAAGAAAGGGTTGATTTTTTCTTTGTAATCTTTATGTTTTCCAGTTTGCTTGTTTTATTTTGTATCCTCTGAAATATCCAAGTTTTTTTTAAGATACTTAACCTATGACTATTTGACATAGAGCTATTCCAAGTCAGATTACCCACACTTCTGTTTTAAAGTTTTCATATGTCTAGCTCCAAAATTAGCCGAGTTCCCTGGATTTAAGAACAATCTTCTTTATTGTTCCATGAACTTGTCACTGTTATGCTTATCACCAGAAGAAATATCCACATTATGAGCAAAACAGCAGAAACAAAAAGAAAATTTCACATCTGAAAGTATTCCTAAACTCCAGCATAGAGACACAAATTGCTACCTCAATGCTACCACCTTGGTGGCAAGCTGCAACATCTTAAATTCCCCTATAAATAAAAGATAAGAAAAAAACTCCGTATTCCTTCAATGTCTTCCTTCATCTAGAAAAGCTGTTCCAATGAGAGACTTAAGAAAGACTGAGGTCTAAAAAATCCCTAAAATATTTAATAAAGGTAAAAATAAATTACCATGAAACTTTTAAATGGTAATTCGAAACTTGAAACTACGCAGTACACAAATCAATCACATCTCACAGTTTTGGCTGCAGAAAACCTACAGAAGAGGTGAGGGAACCACCAGCTGATACTCTGCTTGAACCACAATACTAATGAAATGTCTGGGTCTCTTTTTGAGTAGCTTGTTGAATTGATACCACTATCAATTCACGTCAGAGATGATTCATGCCAATTTTAGTAAACTTCTGGGACAAAATTTTCCCAAAACACTATAATTCCAAAATGGCCACATGAAATATCCCGGGCCTTTTACGCAAAACCCGGAGGGTGCTCTTCACATCTGAGCGATCCAGTCACCTCCTGCCCCACCTGAGGTACCCCTGGTCTGGGGTGCCCCTACACTCAATCCCGGGAGGAGGTTTTCAGTACTTTGAATAATCCCCTTTTCTGAATTCACTTTAATTCTACTCAATCCACCCCAATTTACTGCAGTGTTGCTCTGACTTTTTGTATCTTTGTAGCTTGCTCAGTGAAGCATGCATTTGAGGGATGATTCCTGCAGACAACAGCAAGCACTGGGTGTTCTCGCTCGGTCTCACTTAAAAGTGCTTTATGCCAGGTGTTTAAATTTTTAAAAATAAAATGAATTAAGGGAAACTTAAAAAAGCATTGCATTCGTAAATGGAGGGTTGATATTGGGAAGTAGAAAGAACTTGTTCAAATGTGAAGGGGAACAAGGGAGGGCAAGGAGAAAAGGAAAAGGAATCTGAAAAACAGAACAGAATTAAAAAATGGAAAGAGCTTTTATAAGTGGGAAAGGAAATAAGAGTTGAAGTGAAGGTAGAGAAATGAAAAAAAAAAGAATTGAGAGATATTGTGTAAAAAAAAGATATATTGTGTATAGGTATTAATGCTCCATGATAAATTTAATCATTATGTGTGGTAAATATGCACTAATGAAAATAAAGATAAATAAAATCACTGCCTTCTTTGGGAATCTGAGGTTTCATGAAAATGCCCCTTTGTCCTTGTACCACTTTCTATTGGTCAACAACTTCTTTAACCTATTAGGATACATTATTTGAAATTTTTGTTAAGGTTCTCATATTTAAATCGTAGTGTGGTCCAGTAGTTGTTATGAAGGCTCAGGAAAAAGTGAGTACTTACAAATTCTCGGAACAGTTCTGAAGAGAGGTCATAGTTGTAGCCAGACAGGATGAACGCTCGATCAAGCAGGTAAGGAATGGGCAAAAACAATTGGTCTCATCTGTACAGAGGACCTTGAAGGCCGTACTCTTGCCAAGGAACAGGCTTGACGTAAGCAGCAGCAGGAGGACGGATGCTGCTTAAACAAAAACATGAGCCACTCTGAGATCATATATTCAGCTGAAGTTATCAAAAGCAACCCTGCCAAAGGATTCCTTATCTTTCCACTTTGCCTTCCTCTGTATGCCTTGGGTCTGTAATAGCTGTGTGAAAGAAGCATGAGTGTTACTACCAGAAGTGCTTCAGTAGTTTAAAAACATTTGGAGCCAAATGCTAATTTTGGTTGTTTAAATTAAATCATTCTCAGGCCAGCCAGATAGCTCATAGGATTAAAGTGCCTGCTTAGGCAGATGTAGTGGCAAGGGGTTCAATCCCTGGCATACTGTGCTGGCCCTGACCCCAGGGCGTGCTGAGATAGCAACTGAGACTGGGCATGATGGCGGGCACCTGTAATGCCAGCTCTTTGGGAGGCTGAACACAGGTGGATCACTATGAGTCCAATATACGTAGCGAACCCCTGTAGACTCTTACTGAAAAATACAAAAAAATTTACACTCTTACAATTAATGCCTTGGGAATGTAGGCTTTAAGCACTCAAGCTTTCTAAGTGTTTGTAGGTTGTTTTTTTTTTTTTTTTTTTTTTTTTTTTTTTTTTTCAGTATTGGGGATTGAACTCAGGACCCTGCACTTGCCAGGTAAGCACTTAAACTACTGAGCTATCTCCCCCACCCCTGGGAGAATTTTTTTCACTAACTCTCCAACATGTGCAGTTTGGACAATAAGATAAACAAAAGGCCACAGTCTATCTGTTTGTTTTGTCTTCATGCTTGATAAAATAAGTACATGATTGCTTAGTGGCTAATACTTAGTATAAAGATAATCCTGTCATAAAATAATGCTTTGGCCTAAATCTGTTAATGCACCATTCTAATTCCTTGCATTTGCTTCACTCTTTGCCAAAACCTTAGATTTTTTTCTAAATTTGACCTTTGCAGTAACCCTAGAAGATAGGCTGGGCCATAGTAATTATTATCAAATTATAACGATGAAACACGATACTTAAAAAGGTTAAGTGATTTTTTTCCAAGTCCTACTATTAACAAGTGAAGACAGAACATCGGTGCTCTGATCTTTGCACTTTCTCTTGTCACAACGCACACCTGTGGGTTCTCTGCACCTGTGTAGCAGGATGGTCCTGAGCTGTCATACGGCACAGTGCTTGCATGGACAACATTTTGCTTTCCATTGCAGAATTACAGAGGCCTTTCGGAACTTATTCATTTGTATTGCTCTATAAAACTACTTTTAAAATCTTTGGCAATAACCAGAAGTGATTTTCATCAATTTAGTATCTCAGTAGGTGAAAAGATACAGATTTCTACTCTATCAATCATTTATACTCACAAAAGGAAAGAAGCAACATATTGCTACAAAATTAGTTACTTTTTAACTTTAGTGCCATTATCCCAGATAAATTTCTGAAATAAAACTGTGATAATGAGAAAACTAGTTCCAAAGAACCTTTGAAAACTGCAATTGAAAGTCTCCATGACATTAACAAGGGGGCGGCTGTCAGAGAGCTCGGCGGACTGAAGCACCTGGTCAGGCAGAGCGCAGGGGCCAGGGTTCGATCCCTGGTGTGTGTGCCAGCCCCGTGCCCAGGGCGCACTGAGACAGTGATTGTGACTGGGCATGGGGCATATGCCTGTGATCCCAGAGCTTGGGAGGCTGAAAATAGGAGAATCACTAGGAGTCCAATCTGCGCACTGAGACCCTTAGGCCCTGTAAACCCCGTAAACCCTGTACTAAGTACATAAAAAAGAGAATCTCTAAGATAAAACTAAAATATTAGATTTATATGTAAACAAAACTTACACAAAAACATTTAAAATACTTTAAAAATTTAAATATACATTGTATCTAAATGACATCTTACTTACAAAGTTAAAATAGTATATGATTCATATTATAGATATTTACTATTCCAAAAATATAAGGAGTCCAGAAATTTACTTGAAGCATATCATAGCAGTGCAACATAGCCATGTGGATATATTATGTGCGTGTATCAGTGGAATGGGCTTTACAGGTGGAGCTCCCCGATAGCAGCTCTACAAAATACTCATTACTGGTAGATTTCCTTGCACTCTAACCAAAGTTGTCTGCACATTTACCATCTGACAGATTTTCATAGCATGTGATATGTAGACAAACTCTTTGTCTTTTTATTAAAAAATTCATGATTGTTATTAATCTATTTTTATTGCAAATGTCACCTGGTAGGTAAACTGAACAGCCTGTTTTTCCTTTGAAACCATAATTTGTTTTGAAACAAACTGGCAAAGCAGTACACAGTGCATATCTACCATCATTGTCTGCATTGTGACTGCAGAATTAAAAGACTCATCAAGATTATTCAAGTTGGCCAAGTTACTGCATTTTAATGAAGTGGATCCATTGATTCTTGCAGTCTTAATCTAATCCAAAGCTTCTCAATCTCAGTTTTGTATGCTTTATGTGTGGGATAATTCTGCATATTAGGGTCTTTCTTGTGTATTGGTGAGAGCTTGATAGCAAAGTACCCTGTCTACTACCCGTTAGACAACAACACCCCCCTCACCCCTCCCACACTTTGATTAAAGCAACACCAGGGTCTCCAGCCTTTGTCAGCTGTCCAGGTAAAGGAAACATTGCTCCAGTTGTGTACCAACAAACCACTCCACAAAATTGCTTTGAAGAGCAAAACTTAAGTAGCTTTTCTAAACCCTGTGAACCTCAAAGTCCTTGTTATTAACTAAAATTTCACGTTAGCCCCCACAGAGATGTTATGGAATCAACAAGCTGCTGAAGTTTTACACATACCTTTCCTCTTACCATCCATGGTGTGAGTGCACTTCACCAGAGAAGTCCTGCACATCCCACATTCAAGTTCGGAGGTTGATTTATAAACCTTCAACATTTTTATAAATATATGTAATTAGGCATTTGCTTTTCACTTCCTACTTGTCTATTTATGTAGTTAAGATTCCTCCCACAGTTTCTAACATCAAATGGTATTTTACTTCTTACTCACATACAAGAAGACGTACTGGCCAAAGATGAATTTGGACTAATTAGATTAAAGTGAGAGAAATCACAAGAGATCTGAAAAACACTTTGGTCTAGAGGTTATGTAAGGCTATAGAAGTAATTTACTTGAAATTTACTATCATTTCTCTCAGGTCCTTAGGCAAATCTGCACTGCTCTGTGCTGAGAAGTATTTTGATACTGTAATAGTTCGTAGGGGCCATACCTGTGCTGAAACACTTGCCTTTTCATACATTGAAAGAACTTAGTAACTCAATGAGAAGATTTGTACTAATAGTGTTTGGGCAGTATATCTTATTTGCTTCTTGTTTTAAGGATAGCCACTAAGAAGATAACAATTTACAATGTATTGATCAAAAATAAATAAATAAATTATAAAGAAAAAATGAAAGAATTTAGATTGAGAAATTTGGAAAGTTCTTCAGAGGAAATTCTATCTTTAATTCAGCCTTATATACTCTGCATCTTCCAATACATTTTGTTAATAGAATTTATGTAAAATTTCTTTGCTATACTATCAACATTTATATTTTTCTTATTCATTAAATGTGATATGTGTTATTAGTATTTTATACACTTTCATAGTCAGGAAATGCCTACAATGATAATTGGTTAGCAAAGCCCTTGCTCATGTGGTGCTGATGTGGAAGAAGAAAATGGATATATAATAAGAATTAATTGCTTGATGATAAGGATAATCTTTTTGCGTGACAGAAGGAAAGAAAAGTTTAAAGTCAGTAGGAAGATTTCTCAGGAAAGGCAGACTACAAAAAGTTGGATCTTTCTGATTCTAATAAAACAAATACAATTTAAGCTTTAAAAAAGATGTAAAAACATCTGTGACCAAATGTGGAAGTAAATATAATTATGTTAATCTTTTCATGCTTTATATATGGAAGTCAATATAGTCAAGCTGATTCTTTAAGAAAGGAAAATGTCTCAATGGGTGACCAAAATTACTATGAATGTATGGTTAGGGTTCTCTAGAAGATCATAATTAATAGAATAAAAGTATCATTATGCAAGGAGATGTATTAGCTGAGCTTACAGGATCAGAGGAAAGGAAGATACACACAGTCATTTATGTGCTGGAGAGGATCCAGCCAAAGATGCTAGAAGCTGAAAAACAAGAAGAATCAAGAAAGCAATATCAGACCTTGAGACTGGAAGCTCCCTGGAGAGTCGCTGGTATGAGTCTATGCTGGGCAGCTGAAGACACTGGAATTTCCAAACACTGCAAATGACCTATTTCTTCCCCTTTTATCCTACCTGGGCTATAAGCCCATTGGATACTGCACACAATCAGCATGGATCTTCCCCCCTCAGTTAGCTCAACTACATATCAATCATATCTAAAAACATCCCACAGGCATATTCAAAAGTGTACTTTAGGTTCGCAAGATAGCTCAGTAGTCTAAAGAGCTGCTTAGGCAAGCTTAGGCAAGTACAAGGACCACAGTTCGATCCCCAGAACCACACCCTGTCCCCAGTGCAGGCTGATTTGGCCACCAAAAAAAAATGTAATTTAATGATCTGCTAGATATTTCTTAATCCAATCATATTGATGTAACAGATTGACAGGTACAGTCTACCCATTGCCAACTTGACAGCCACACACATTTCCTTAAATCATACTTAATTTCCAAATAAAGACAACATCAAGTTCATACCTTCACCTAACATAATACAACTATCCTTCACAGAACTGGAAACACAATAACTCTTTCTCAAGAATGGGAAGCAGGCCAGGAAGATGGCTCAGTGGGATAAGTGCTTCCCTGGCAAGCACAAGGGCCTGAGTTCAATCCCTGGTTCCACAAAAAAAAAGTAAATAGGAAGCTAAATTTCTTTTAGGTAATTCTGACTTTTAATAATGTTACTCAACATGTAACACAGATTCAGTAGCACTTAGCTACTGATATTAAGCCCATGAATGTTAAATTATATAATGTAGGAACGCACAAAAAAAACAAAGATATCTGCTTAATATATATGTATACATGCAGTCAGCAAACATCTCAGCAAGAACTCAGGTTTGAGTTCTTTACCTTGTGAGTGATTCATATCTTTAATCCTGATGGTTTGGGGCACATTCTTATACTGTCTGGACTGGGTTGTTGTAGCATTACATTTACCTTTAAAACAGAGCACGGTAATACTAGGAGATGTCCTAAGGAATATTCTACACTTGAAAGATTCTTCCTTATCTACATTGTGGAATATTGGTCTAATTTACTCTGGATCAACTACCCACATGAACTCCTTAACTTCGTGTTCAGGATGTTGACACAGAGGCATGAGGGGCCCAAGATGGCCAAGGAGATAGATACCTTAGATTCCAGTTCAATGGGATCATTGTTGCTTGTGGTAAAGGCATTCTCTTTACAGAAATGATATCAAAGCATAAAGTCACAGGAACAGAAAAATATTTGTCAATGGGTTCTTTTTTATGATATATAAAATATATATAAACCATTTATTTGCATTTTATTTATTTTCAAAGGATGAAGAAACTGAAAAATATTTAGGCAAGTAGCAGTCTCATTTTACTTAATCCATTTATAATTTTTCACAAAAACAACAAATGTTTAACTTACAACTACAGGCCCAAGGGACCCAAAGAATTTATCCAGTTCAATCTTCCATCTTTAGCTAACACTGAAATTAGACCAGTATAGATAGATGAAAATCTACTCACAAATAAACATCATCTATAAGAAAGTCAACTTTAGTAGAGTCTGTCACAGCATCCAACAAATCTGCAATAAAAGGCACAGCCAGCACAACACAGGACATTAAGAATTCTCATAGGCAGAATAGGACTAGAAATCCCATTCAAGCCAGCTATCCCCCTACTGGGAATTTTCCCAAAGGATTTGGATACATTGTATCATAGAGATATATGTGTACCTATGTTTATAGCAGCACAATGTGTGATAGCAAAATCTTGGAAACAACCAAGATGTCCATCACATGAGGAATGGTTGAAAAAGATGTGGTATTTCTATACAA
>PVKA01037044.1:0-21301 GCA_004027165.1 Ctenomys sociabilis | reverse complement strand
GGTCCACCATACACGGTTATGGCACCGCGTGCGGGTCCACCATGGTCCACCATACATGGTTATGGCACCGCGCGCGGCTCCACCATACACGGTTATGACACCGCGCGTGGCTCCACCATACACGGTTATGGCACCGCGCGCGGGTCCACCATACACGGTTATGGCACCGTGCGCGGGTCCACCATGGTCCACCATACACGGTTATGGCACCACGCGTGGGTCCACCATACACGGTTATGGCACCGCGTGCGGGTCCACCATACATGGTTATGGTACCATGTGTAAGTCCACCGTACACAGTTATGGTATCACAGGCAAGTCCACTGTACACGGTTATAGTACCATGTCCAAGTCCACTGTACACGGTTATGGTACCACATCCAAGTCCACCATCCACGATTATGCTATCACGTGCCTGGTGCCACATCTATCACTTTTATTCTTGGTGTTCAGTTTGCTTGGCACACTGAACATTTCTGCCCCTGGCGACATCACAAACAAAGCACCCTGAGGAAATATCCCACTACCAGACATATAGAAATAATGGATGTAATCTCCACTAATAAAAATGACTGATCTCAACAGAAATGGGCAGTGATATAACTTCCAAAATGAAGCCAAAATGCAGAAACTCACCAAAGAACAGGCCAGTTGGAGATTTGTTAGTATTAGTAACCCAGATTTCGAAGTCAATGGTAGTATAAGCATTAAGTTAAAGGCTCAGGCCTTTACCAAGGGAAGAGTCAGAACAGAGGCGTCTACGTCATAGGCACAGCCAGATACCAAGTGCAAACTGCTTAACATAAAGGCAAACACAATAGGACCTGTTAACACCCTTGGCTGAAACTGACTAGATAAAGTCTTGGGACTTGATTTTTCTCAAGTGTAAGCTAGGAGTTTGCTGATACACCAGCAGGCTCACCATGTGCACAGTGACAGTTAGAAGCCAGTACTGTCTCCAGAGTATAGCCTGAAAATCCCTCAGGATTCCATGAATAAAATGCAGCCAAACACAAGATGACATCATAGAAAGACCAGGAAACAAAGCACCATGAGCAAGAGTCCATAAAAATAACAGTCAAATTAGATCATCTAAGGAACCCTAGACTTACACTATAGGTTGAAGTGTTGGTAGGAGGGGACAGAATAAATAAAAAAAACACAAGGAAAAAGGTGCTACCAAACAAGATGGATTCTATACTGCTAAAAACAGAATTAATGAATGGAAAGAAATTGCCCAGAATGAAAAAAATAAAGAAAGAAAGAATAAGACAGAAATATGGCAAATACACAATGAAAGTTAAGAGACACAGGAAATAGGATGAGGTCTAACATATGAATCATTAGAACTAAGAAAATAAAGGATTCAGGGGCTGGGGTCTTTTGTCATGGTTAGGGGTTTTGCAAGATGAGCGATAAAATACAGAACACATTTTATTAGAGTACTTTCTTTTCTTTTCTTTCTTTTTTTTTGTTTTTTGGTGGAACTGGGGATTGAACTCAGGCCCTTGCACTTGCCAGGGAAGCACTTATTCCACTGAGCCATCTCCTTGGCCCTATTAAAGTATTTTCTAATGAATCATTCAAAGAATCATATACAAATGGTGCATGAAATCTGTCCACACACTAAAGACCAAAGAATCCAGCTAAAGACCTGAATTCTAATGTCCCACCTGAGTCCAGATGAAGACCTAGAACTCATGACAGTGCCTCCCACCAGACCAGTTGGTGGCCTAGAGCCCACAGCAGTGTCTTGTGCAAACCTGCTTCATGGATCTACACTGAAAGGGCTCAAAGGTCCAAAAGACAATGGTGGAAGCTAGAAAGTTTATTCCAGCAGGATGAAGGATCTGTGCTAGCAAGCTGAGGGATTTGAAATGGAATCTAGGAATCAATGCTCAAAGTCAGAACCAGAGCACCCCCTGAAAAGTACCACAGCCATCCTTAGAGACAGTGAGGACCCAACCTTCTCCAGCAATGAGGAAAGATGAGTTCCCATCAGAAAAGCCAACATGACAAGCTTCTCCAGCAGGCTAAGCTATGCACCATCTTCTCCTTTGGATCCAGGAAGCAATGCTCAAGACAAGGACCAGCGCTCCCCTCAATATGAACCATAGCTATTCTCAGCAACAGTGAGGTCCCGAGCTCCTCCCCCAACAAGAACAGCCAAGTTCATCAGGAGAGCCAGCATGGCAAGGTCCCCCAGTAGAACAGCCTATGGGAACCAACAGCTCCAACCACTTCTCCAAGCAGCTTCCCTAACAGCCTCTCAATAGCTTCTCCAGTTCTGCCTCTTAGGCTGCTGCCACCCATCCTCAGGTGGGCCTCCCATACTCTGCACCACCCTATCTCATTTCTGGTGGGTGTAACAAGTTGACTACCAATTAGCAGCCCACTACACTGTCTAATAGAAAGGTTGACAAACAGCATTCTATTCTCCCTGGAATTTAGAACCACTGAAAATGTGTGTTAGATTCAGGTGGATAGAGAGAAACAATGCCAGATTTATTTCTGTTGGAACTGATGAGTGTGTCTTATTTCCTCCTAATATTGCATCTCAGAACTGAGTACATTTACTCTTCATAGGTAGTCCTGGAGGATTAAAGCCCCATCTCGTTTCTGCCCTAAAAAACTTAACTCACTGAGTAAGAGGGGGCACTCATTCTCCACAGCAGCTCCTAAAAGAAAGAGCATAGCAGAGTAGACCATGCGTGCTCAGACGTTCACCCTGTGTCCCCTACCGAACAAGTCATCTTCTCACTCAAGGAAGGAGAGTGAGTAGACAAAGGCCAGGAGTGCTACTTTCCAAGAACCATTGCCTAGAAGAAGAGAGGCATTATTCAAGGAGATAGCATATAAAATATGTTCAGAATCCTGGCATCAGGAAAGCATGATATTTACTAAAGGAGATACAATTTGAAAATATGCCCCTAAACACACTACAGTGAAGCTGCAGCAGCACATTAAAGACAAAGGCAATGTCAGAGCAGTCCAGAAGGCAAAGACAGACTAGCTCCTAAGGACAATCAGAAAGCTTATCAGCAGCAAAAATTCAACTAAAGATGCTAAAATAAGATTTGTCTATAACTCAGAGGAAATATCTGTCAACTCAGAATGGCACCCAACAAAACATTTATTTTGGGCAACTTAGAGGCTTAATGAGATCCTGTCTCAAAATTTAAAAAAAAAGACTTCAAAGGACTGGGGATATAGCTCTGTGTGAAGGTCCTTTCACAATCTCTAAGACTGTGAAAGCAAGAAAAAGGAAGGAAGGAAAGAACCCCCACCAAAAACAAATGTACGTGTTTTATTTTGATTTCTGTTTTTATTTTTGAGTGAGACAGGGTATTTTTTTAGTTTTTACTTTTAAAAATTTATTTATTTGGTACAGGGTCTCGCTATGCAGCTCAGATTCATAGTGTTCCTCCTGTCTCAGCCTCCCCAACGCTGGGTTCTTGGACTGGCACAGCAAGAGGTACAGGGGATCAATCTCAGGTCCTTGTGCTTGATAGGTGGGCACTTAAACTACCAAGCTATCTCCCCAGGCCTGAGATACAGTACTGCTATGTGTCTAGACTGGCCTTGTACTTGCTATGTAGCCCACGAAGGTCTCCAGGCTGCCACCCTCCTGGCTCAGCCTCCTGAGTGCAGTACAGGGGTGTACTCTCAGCCTGAGAGCTTCCTACTCACTACAGGAACACCTGAAAAGTATTCATTTGAGAGAGGAGCGAGGGCTGGAGATGTGGTTCAGCGGCAGAGTGCCTACCTAGCATGTGCATGGATGGCCCTAGGTTTGATCCTTGCTACTTACAAACAAAACCAAAAAGAAACAAAAAATACATCAGATGAAAAGTTTAAAAAAAATCTCTAGTTCATGCTTCTTGTGTAGGTTCCGTGGCTTAATTTTGTGTCTTTGCTGCTTGGAGCATGGTGTTGTATGATTCATTACACGTGTGTGTGTGTGTGTGTGTGTGTGTTTAGTTCAGAGTCTACAGGATCTCAGTACTAGACTGGACTTATAGTGATCCTCCTGTTTTCTGCCTCCCAAGTACTGGGATTACAGGCATGTGCCACCACACCCAGTCTCAGTGTACCCATGGGTGGGGCCAGCATAGCAGGCCAGGGATTGAATCCTGGCCACTGCGCTCTGCCTAAGCAGACACTTCAGTCCACTGAGCTATCTGGCCAGCCCTTGATTCATCATTTTAGCTTGAGGTCTCCACAGATCCTTAGTAGGGAATAAGGTGCAGCCACTTTCTTCTTTTATTTTTTTCTTTGTATTTTTAAGCAGGGTGTTTGCTAAGTTACTAAACTGCCCAAGCTCGGGTCAAATCTGTGGTCCTCCTGCCTCAGCCTCTCAGTGTCTGGGTATACAGGTGTGCATAGCCATGCCCAGCTGTGCCACTCTCTTAATTGACACATATCCTGGGGCTGGTGAGATAGCTCAGCTGTCTAAAGCGCCTGCTTAGGCAAATGTAGGCAAGCATACAGGAACCACGGTTTGGTCCTCGGGCACCACATACCACACCAGCCCCACATGCTGATCTCTAGCTGGGCTGAGTGGGCCACAGAGAGAGAGAGAGAAAGAGACAGAGACAGAGAGACAGAGAGAGACAGAAAGACAGAGAGAGAGAGAGAGAGAGAGATACATCCTGGGGCTGGCGAGATAGCACATTGGTCTAAAGGGCCTGCTTAGGCAAGCGTGCAGGGACTGGGGTTTGATCCCCGTGACCATATGCCATGCTAGCCCCATCTCCAGGGTAAGCTGAGCTGGACACACACACACACACACACACACACACACACACACACACACACACAAAGAAATAGATACATCTTACAGGTCATGAGTGGAGCAAAAAGGAGAGAACAGAAAAACATGAGCAGCTATTGGTGTGAGGCCCTACCATTGCCATGAAGCAAGCATATTATTCAGGTAGGACTTCCTCTAGAAACAGGAAAGAAATCAAGAAAACCCCAGGCCTCAGAACAGGGTATGGAAGGGAGAAGGAAAGAGAAAAGTGCACCCGCTTGGCTCTCACAGGCCTCTCATAGGTCATGAGGTACACTGGGCAGAGCTCATCCAGACTTCAGGCAGCACCACTGGCGCTCAGTGTCTCCTGTCAGAGAACAAGGAGTGTGCTTCCTGTCGTATCATTTCGTTCAAGGTCCAGAGGCGCTAATGTATCCGGGCACAAATAAAGGGTAATGTGTGAGATGTGAGAACCACGTGGCCCGTCGCCCCCACCTGGTCTCCAGGCAGCTGGGAAATGTGGAAGGTCCCAGCAAAAAGGGAGACAGAGAGGAACAGGGAGTAGGCACTTGTCTCCCTGGAATAAGGGGACAGTCAAGGGAATCGGGAAGGCACTCTGTTTGAGGCCCATAGACAGTTAAAGCAGCTTTTTCTCCTTGAAGTTAACCAGTCTGCCTGGAACCTAAATCTTGGTCTTGTGCCTCTTAGAGCTTTTCTTTTCCCAGTGGGCTAACGGGAGTGTAATGGGTTGGACCCTAAATGTTTCCCAAAAGCTTATGTGAAGCACAGGCCCCATAGTGGGAAGCCGTGGAAACTTTAGGGGTGGGACCTCCTCCCGGAAGCAGGTCATTGCCCGTGCTCCCTGGCGGGAGGGGCGTGCCTCAGCCCCCTCTGTCTCATCTGTGCACCCTGAGACTAGCAGCTTTCTCTCCCAAGTGCTCCCTGCCGACAGGTTTTGCTTTCCTCTTGGACCAAAGACAATGGGACCAGGCAACCACGAGCAGAAACCCCTGAAACTGTGAGTCAACACCAACCTTTTCTCTTCTTAAATGGTTTATCTAGGTATTTGGTCATTGTGATGGAAATCTGGCTAATCCACTAAGGCAGATAAAGAATTTTTAAGTTGGAAATTAGAGGGAAAAATCAACTACAATACCAATCTGGGTAGCGCAGTTGTTCTGCACTGTAAGCAGCTCCCCGAAGCTCAGGACTCAGCGGAAGGGAGGTTAATTTCTCACACCACACACAGCGAGGTCCCAGGCGATGCTCCAAGGCCTCTGTCCTCCACGGGCTGCCCCTGGACCCAGCCTGGTGAAGGCGCCGTCTCAGCTGGGGCCTGCGTGGTGGGTGAGAGAGGATGGGAGAACCACACGCTGCGCCTGGGAGCCTCCTGCTGGAGGGAAAGCAGGGCTGGCCGACTTGGCGCCAGCGTCACGTGGTTCTGCATAACTTCAAAGGAGGGCGCAGTATGACCCTTCCTGCCTCAGAAAGGGCAAGAGACCTCTTTCCACAAACACTTTTTTTTAAATGATTCATGCTGAGATCAATTTAGTCACTAAAATATTATCTCCTTCATTCTTATTCTGCTTCCTATTCCTATTCTGTACATGAATCTGCCAGCTTAAGTATCAATTTCAGGAAGATTTAAATTTATTCTGTGTGATAATCCCATCATTTCTTGAAAAACCCTAATGAGAACATTGTGATTTTTCTTAGGGAAAGTTTTGATACCTGGTGAAGTTGAAATTGAACAACTGATTGTTTTAGAACTGAAAAGCACCTTAGAATCTTACAAACACAGGCACACACACACACACACACACACACACACACACACACACTTCTTACAATGACCTGCAGAAATGTTCATTGTCAAAGTACTATAATAGGACCAGTGAGATAGCTCAGCAGACTGAACACCTGCTTTGGCAA
Source organism: Ctenomys sociabilis (assembly GCA_004027165.1). Classification (NCBI taxonomy): domain Eukaryota; kingdom Metazoa; phylum Chordata; class Mammalia; order Rodentia; family Ctenomyidae; genus Ctenomys; species Ctenomys sociabilis. The sequence goes on along the minus strand of PVKA01037044.1, from coordinate 14,616 downwards.
GCACAGGGACCAGGGTTTGATCCTGGGTCCCGCATGCGGCACCAGCCCCACCCCCTAGGGACGCTGAGCCAGCGACTTAGTCTGGGCGTGCCTATAACCCCAGCGCTGGTGAGGCTGCAAACAGGAGGATCACTAGGAGTCCAAGCTGCACAGTGAGTCTCTATACCAAATACACAAAAATGTAGAATAACAGTGCAATTTCAATACACTCCTGCTCTGGCTCCATCATAACTCTCATCGTGCTGTCCTTCCCCATCATCCTATTGCTAATGCAGAGCTGGCTAGTTCTCCTGGACCTGCCCATCACCTCCTCACTGTGCCTTTGCCTTCCCAGGCTCTGACCCACATCCCAGGCCGAGGCCACAGGTCTGATCTACATTCAGTCTACAGTTTTGCCATTCGACACAGCGTCTGGTATTTTCTCATCATTTCCGAAGTGTTTCTCCTCTGCTGAGAATGAGAACCATCACACAGATCGCTGCCTATTTTCTCCCAGGCTTGTTTCCTCCCTCCTCCAGCACCTGGTCCTAAACACTGTGCGTTCACAGTGCACTCAATAAATACTTGTTGAATGGAATTTTCTAAACCATACTCATTATCCATTCAGCTCCAGTCGCTGTGTCTATGTAGAATGATGGATCTCCAGACACAGGACTGAGGGTCAATTCAAATCTCTTGAGGGCCTGTTGGATGCACAGTTGCAGACCACCTTCCCCTGTCCACCCTGGTAAATAGAGGATGCTAGACTCTGCTGCCCGGGCTTTCCAAGCAGCTGCCCTGCATTTTATGCCATCCTAGAATTAGTCCTAGTGGAAGCCATGAAAATAAATCCACTTTTTTTTTTCTAAATTATGCCAACAAAAGGGCCAATGAATGTCAAATTAATGACTCATCGAGAGTCCACAGCATCCTGTTTCTGACTTTCAGGAGGAAGTGGATCCTACAATTTCCGAGAATACTTGAAGCAATTTCTCCACAACACTTCTCTCAGATGCCTGTAGGAGTGACAACGTCACCATTGTTGTGCTGAGATACACAAAGACATTCTTGAGTGTGATATTTAAGTATTGCCATAGTTTGCTTCTAGTTCTATGTGCAAGGGTGACAGGATAGAATACTGCCCCAGGCCTCACCTTTTGCCTTTCTCATGTCATATAGCTGTGCAGGTGCAAACAAGAAAGACTTATAAGACAGAAGATGGCACCTCTCACTACCGAGATGAGTGTTAATTCTCTGTTAAATAAGCTGGCAAGGCAGTAGGCGCAAATGCATCAAGAACACAGAAGTACAGGAAAAACAGTGCAAGTCGCTGCACAAACAGATGCTGCACTGAAACATGCTCAGCGAGTCACTGTGTCCCACTGGGACAGGCAGGAACCTCTAAGAAGACACAGTATCCTTCCAAATAGTGTTGAGTAATTGCACACAAATTCTCTGGCTGGATTAGGATATATTCTTTAATCTGTTGCACTTTTCAGAATTCATGTAATGCTGTAACTGACCAGAGGTCCCAATTTTGGTTTTTTAAAAGTGAAGCCTGAGATCTATAATCCAAGTGAGATAACAGACCATTCTGAGAAAAGCTCATAAAGAGATGCCAGTAGTGGAATATCTCTGCACTGTTACCTGTTCAGGGTTATACATGCTTGTATGTATCACTAATACTTTTAATAACTAAACACAAAGACAATGTACAATTATGATGTTACTGGGGTAATAACTGTAGACAGTGATTGATGAGACAAAACTGAAACAAGTGTAGAGTCAGTCTGAAAAGCAAAACTTAAATTTGCTATTTTGAAGCTGAGTGTATTGTTAGCACAGGCAAGTACTAAGTACTGTGTGAAACTTTCTAAAAGATCTTAATATCAAAAATTACCATTTTATTAAAATGTATCATCTCCCAGGTAATGGAGATACAAAAGATGTGATTAAGGGCTGGCCAAATAGTTAAGCATGTTAAAGTGCCTGCAAGCAAGCACAGGGGCCAGGGGTTCAACCCCCGTGCCTGCTGTGCCAGCCCCACCCCCAGGGTGCACTGAGATGGCAATTGAGTGTGGTGGCATGCCGGTAATCCCAGCTCTTGGAAGGCTGTAAACAGGAGAATCACCTTACGAGTGTGATCTAGCAGGGAGACCCTGAACACCCTATAGACCCTTCCCCAAAACTACACACAAAAAAGATACAATTAAAAATATACAAGTTTAATTTTTTTGAAATTATTGCAGTTAAACAAACATTACCCTTAGAGCCTCTCCAAATTCTTCCTCTCCTTTTAAATCCACTCATTCCATCACTCTTGCTGCCCTTGGAAGCAGGTCACGAGTCTCTCTTTCATGAGTGTCTTTAGTTGCACCGTCTCAGCTCCTTTGATGTCCTGAATCAATTCAAACTGTTTATCTCTCTTAGTCATTTTGACCTTGGGGAGGACCTCGCAGCCACACTGCATGGTGGCAGGTCTGGTGGATAGGCGGAGGAGAACACACAGAAGGTTGCTGAAAGTCTGGCTTACTGTCGGGTGGCACTTGGCAGGAGCATTCATCAAATTTTGATCACACTGTATAAAGTCACTCACAAAGAGAATTTTCAGAACTTCTTCAGAAAGAAGCAGGGATAAGGGGTGAGTGTATCTGGAGTGTGGATGTGTGTGTGACAGCAAACAGAAACACTCAGAGGACACCAGGATTTGGAGGCAGACTTATTTACATTGACGGACCCTGAGCGGAATCATCCCCAGAATATCAGGTCCTGATTCTGCTGGTCTAGGGCTCATATGGGATGGGCAAGCAGGAAGTGCAGAGGCAGAGCGGCTTTGCATGTGGGGGTTGGTTTATGTAATGCACATCATAGTGACCAGCTGTGCAGCACAGTGGCCAACTGTTGTTAAGAGACAGTAGCAACCGGAACTGGGATGGGAACTATTACCTAAGTGGCTAACAAGCTGAAGTAGACTATGTGGGTTGGGGAGGGGGATTTTAGCTACATTTCTCTCCTCTTTATTTCTCCCAGAAATCTTTGCTGGGTTTGTAACATGTGAACTTCTGAAGCAAGGCCCAGCTAGAAGCAGCTGGTGATCCTAGGATGGGCCCTAGCCAAGCACCCCAAGATTATCTTATTATAAAGTTTTTCCCAAAGTTGATTCTAGAAAGAGACATAATTTGGGCTTGCATGTTCTGTAACATTACCCTGGCAAGACAGTGAGGGAGTTGATCTGACCTAGAACAGTGTCCAGTGTGTCTTGGATGTTCATCAAATCTTGGCCAGGTCTTTGACTGTTCTAGACAACCACCCATAAAGTTTAAGGTGGAAACCACAGCTGTCAGGAAGTGGGAAAGCGAAGACTGGAATAAGCAGCCTGAAAAGACACAGAAATGAAGGGCAGTAAGTAGGGAGCAATCCTTTGAGCTTGTCCTCAGGCTTCAGCCATGTGTGGACTGGCCAGCATTCAGTGACCAGAGAGTGCATTGTCTCTTTAGATTGAGCCCTATATGGTGGCATGCGCCTCTAATGCCAGCTCTTGGGAGGCTGTAAACAGGCAGATCACTGAGTCCACTCTAGTAGTGAGACCCTGAACACCTTATAGACCCTTCCCTAAAATATATATAAAAAAGAAAATAAATAGATTGAGCCCTAGAGAAACTGTCCAGGTAAGCTCTGAAATGGTGGAGCTAAAGCTGCATTTCTGAAATTGTTAGAGCTCTAGAGGTAATTAACGTGTACCTGGGTTATATGCATATGAAGGGATGCCTATAGGTATAGCTGGCCTTTTAACTGGTGACAAGTTGTGTTTAGCTTTTATTTGTCATTGCCAGTGATCAAGGGTAGGACATATCTAGGGATGATTTTTTTTTTTTTTTTTTTTTACAGATGGATGCTACAAACTTTTATTGTCTTCTCAGAATGGGTAGGAAATGGGAGGTCAGGCTGGTGACACAGGTGCTGAAGCTTGAGCTGCCTGCAGGAGTGTGGGTTCCAACACTGCAGCTTGTGCTTACAGAACAAATAGTGGACACAAGTCTGGTGGTTGGAGTTGTGCTTCAGCCAATTGGATCCTCAGAGGGGGCCTCAGCCTCTGAACCAGATTATTCTGAGTCATTGGTGGCAGGTTTCCAACAGCAATAGGAAGCAGTTTGCTGTGAAGATCATCTCTGCAGGAGAGTTTTGGCAAAATAGTTCTGTCCAAGGAGACCACAGTACATTTAATCTGCTGGATTTTGTTCCTAACAAAGTGAATTCCATCCATAAACAGGGTGTGCTCAGCATTTGCCAGGGGTTCCACTTTTTAAGAATGGTTCATTCCAGTACAGAATGCAGCATGTGGACAGTTAGGTCTCAGGCCAAGGTAAGCTTATCAGCTTTCTTGATCGGAAGGACAGGAGCTGTCAGAGTACAGAGGCAGAGGGAGAAGGCAACCCTTAGACTGAATCAAGCATCTGCACAGGTGCAACAGTGGGCGCTCCCAGGCTGTGATGTCTGAGTACAAACATCATTGGTTTGGGGAACTCAAGGGTCCAGATTCTATGGGTCAGATTTAAGGATTCTAATTCAAGGATCCAGATTCTGTGGTCAGGCTGGTGACATAGTCAGAACCCAGCAGCTCCAAGAAATGTGCAGAATCAGTTTCTGTCTTGTAACCAGTTTCTGCTAGATATTGTAGCAGAGATTATGTGTCTTTCCAGGAGGCAGATTGAGTGTCATTAATCAGAAGTTCTTCTATTGAATAGAAAATTGGTCTTTCATGTCCTTTTTTTCTTTGTACAAGGTCTTAGTATGCAGTTTGGACTTGTAGTTATCCTCCTGGTTTCAGCCTCCCCAGTGCTGGGATTACAGGCACATGCCGTTATGCCCAGATTCAGTTGCTGGCTCAGTGCACCCAGGGACATGGCATGGGGTATCAGGAATCAAACCCTCGCCCCTGTGCTTGCCAAAGCAGGCACTTTGTCCACTGAGCTGTCTTGCCAATCTATCTATCTATCTATCTAGATATCTATCTATCTATGTCTATACTGCTTATAATTCATAGCCACAGGGTGTGTTATCTATCAGATTGGGTTTTCTTACAGACATCAAGTGGTTTTTTTTAAAAAATTAGGTTTCTGGGTAACGGTAGTTGATGAGCTTCTTACTCCCCCCCCCATTTATTTTATGGGGTTTTTTTATATAACTTTTTAATTTTTATTTTTTCAAAATCAAGAAATATATTCATTTAATTAGAATTCTCAAAATAGAAAGAGGTAGGCAATAAATATTTAAAGATTCAAAATTTCTGAATTTAGTTGAATTATATCACATTTCCAAGAAAAATGAAGCTTTTGCGAAAGAAATTGGAATAAAATCATACCCAGATACGCAAAAATGAAATCATCTAAAACTTATTATAAAGAAAAAAATCATTAAAGCATATACATTAAAACATGTGCTATGGAAGAACAAAATTAAATAGCATCTTATTCCACATTAGAAAAAAAACAAAAAGACCAAGTGTGTAAGAAACTGTACTAATTAAAGTACTGAAAGAAAGAAAAAAAAATATGTCCTCTTTGAATATTTTTATGATGTCTTTTTGATAAATTATAATTCAAAGATATAGTATAAATCTTAAAACAAAAATTAAGATTAAGCAATATTCAGAAAATTAAATACTAATTAATTTAAAATTAAATGTTTCAAAACAATTGAACTAAGAAAGTTTTCATGATAGTAAAGGAGTACTAAGAATAAAACATAAGATAAATACTGGAATGACAAATAAATGGCCATCACTTCTGACAGTTTGGAGGTAGGATATCGCACATAGTTCTGGTGTGTTGTGGACATGGATAATGAGCATGACACTTACTGGTGGCCAGGTGTCACTTGTGGGACTGAGCTACAGCTATTTCCTTGAAATCCATCTTGTAGACCCATATGGAATCTTGACCCATAGGGTGCAAGAGAAGTCCATTTGTAGAGTGTGCTGATGGAAATATTTTGTTGCTGTACACAAAAGAATAACTGAAAGACTACTTATTCTCCTGTGTTTGTTTGCCCTATTTGATGGGTTCTTTCCATTCTTGTTCATGGGGTTGTGATCATTTTGCTCCCTCTCCAGAACATCTTTAGTAATCTGTGTAGGCTTGGCTTTGTCATCATGAAATTCTTTAGTTGTTCTTCGTCATGGAAGTATTTTACTTCCCCATTATACTTGAAAGAGAGTTTTACAGGGCATATCAGTCTGGGTTGGAATTTGTTTGTTTGTTTTTTTGCACAACTTGAAGTACTTTGCTCCATGCTCTTCTTGACTTGATGGTTTGTGAAGAGAAATCTGCCATTATTCTGATGGGTTTTCCTTTAAATGTGATCTGTTTCTTTTCTTTAGCAGCTTTTATTATACTGTTCCTGGTGCTGAATTTCTGGTAGTTTGATTATTATATGTCTGGGAGTGGTTTTAATTGGGTTGATGTTATTTGGAGTTTTATATGCTTCAGTTATCTGAATGCCAGATTGTTGCCCCATATTTGGAAAGTTTTCTGCTATTACTTCTGTCCATATTCTTTTTTGTATCATTTGTATTGACTCCTTCCTTCTCATTGATGCCTATTAGTCTCACATTGTTCATCTTTGCATCATCTTGTAGGTGTTGAATTATTTTTTTCCTGCATCCTAGCTGTTTTTAAGAGATCGCTGCTTACTTTTTCACTAGCTGCAATGGTGTCTTTAAGGTCAGAGAGTCTATTTTCACTTTCACTCAAATGGATTTGCCAGCTTCTGATTGAGGTTTTAATTTCCTATATATCACTTTGAAGGTGTTTCATATATTCTACTTTTTTTCCTATATTGCTTATTCAGGGGTTCCATCATTTTTATATTCTGTTCTATTTTTTTTATCAGTGTGTTCTTTAGAAGCAGAGTACTTCTTTGATTATAGTTTTCAATGCTTGTTTTACTTCACAAATTACTTCTGATCCGATTTCTTCTATACTTTTCTGAAGTTGTTTCTTTACTTCCAGCACTATTATTTCAGAGATTTCAGGCATGTGATTTCCAGTTTCCTCTATGCTAGTGTCTTCTACATTTGTACTGGGTGGACTCGGGGCCTGAGACTGCTTTTTGTTCCTTCTCTTTGTCATTCTGTATGCCACTGACTTTTGATCTTTAGTGTAGAGCTTAGTTAGAGTTATTATCTTAGCACCATGTCCGGATCTATGAAGTTTAGAATCTCCAGGTAGGTGTGGCTTGGGTCTGGCTGCTGTGCTCCACTTCTTCCTGCTGCAGGCTTGCAGGTGAACCCTTTGTGTCACTCTGGAAAGATGTTCTGCTCCTGAATCAACTGGGTGGGTCTTGCCTCTAGCCTTTTTGTAGGGAGTTCTGCTGAAGGGCTCCATGCTGGGCCTGTGCTCTGGGTCTATTCAGAATCTGGTCCCCTGGGTGGTCTCACACCTAAGCCGGGCCTGTGCTCTGGTTCAGATGATGATCTGATGGCTCAGGCAGTCTCACTCACACACCAGGCCTGTGCTGTAGGTCTATTCAGGACCCAGTCACCCCAGTGGTCTCACTCACAGGCTGGGCCTTCACTCTGTGGTCGTCTTCCATGCCTGGGGTTGCACACTGCTTATTGTGTGTTATGCATCCATGCATAAAGAAACAAGGAGGAGACCCAATGAATAGAGCTCCAGAGATCCCACAGAGATTAGTCTCTGTCTAAGTGAGCCCTCCCCTCCATTTAAATGTTTTTGACAAGCACTTGATTGGATTGTTTCTTGGCAAGTTGACCTCCAGAATAGCCATGGTTATTCATCGGGGCTGACAGTCCAGTCTTCCTCAGTGAACACGTGGAACACAGAAGGAATTGTTGACAGTTGTCTTGGACAGGTGTTAGATTATGCCGTCTGATCAGAACAGGGAGCAGGAGGCCCTACAGGGAGGCCTGTGGGGCCAAGTCCAGGCACTGGCTAGCTGTAACAAGTTAAACTGCTGGCCGCCCATGAGGTGGGATCCAGAAGTGAAGCCATTGGTGTGGCTCAGCTCTAGTGGCCAATGAAGGTGCTGAGGCAGATTTCTCAGGAAAAATGGGCCTCTTTTTCCTTTATTTCCTTTGAGATGGAGGGAGTGGTTTGGTTTCATTTTTCATGTAAAAGCTTTTTTTTCTTCAATTAGGGACTGTGGGGTTTGACTAATTAATTCCCATCTCTAACTTCCTACACATGTGTCTGGTACCCTTGCACAATGCTGCAGCAGATGAGGGTGGGTGTCCCTCAGAAAGGCACCATTCAGATGCCAACCTGGCTCAAAGGAGACTTAGCTAAGGGGGGTGTGAGGCCTCCATTATGTCCTGTGCTGTTTGTAACAGAACTGCTTGTGAGAGTCCGATCAGCCACCATGAGCAGTGCTTCCTAGTCTTGGTGCACAGACGGAACAGCCTATTGCTTATGCTGTCCATTCCACTTACCCATATATCCATTCAGCAGGCACTCAAAAGTTAAACATGTCAATGCTTGTTGCCCTGGGTGTAGCCCTAGCAAGAGTTAATAAAGTTCTCTTTTTGCCTGAACTGGGAAAGACTGACAGGTAGACTAACTGGAGTGTCCCCAACAAGCAGGCTGGACGGCAGACAGACAGACAGACAAGCAGGCAGGCAGGCCAGGCAGACAGACAGATGGATGCATCCTTTTGGGGTCCATTGTGAAGTGCTCAAGCAGGGAGCCAAGAATCCTCCATCAGATCTCCAAAGGGACTTAAGAAATCTCGAGGTCACACATTCCTGTTAGGACCTGGAGAGGTCCCTGTTCCATCCATGAGAGCTACAACTAGTGACAAAGTCAGTCTTCTTAGCTGATATGCCAGACTGAACAGCAAATGGAAACATTGGAATGAGACCCAGGATTTGGAGGCAGACTTATTTACATTGACAGGCACTGATTGGGATATCAAGCCCTGATCTCTTGTGGTTGAGGGCTTGTATGAGATAAACAAGCAGTATGCACAGAGGCCGAATAGCTTGTCAACTGTGGATTGGCTTATGCAACGTGTATCATAGTGACCAGCTGTGCATATCAGTGAGCAGCCTTTTATAAGAGACAGGAGCATCTGGAACTGGAAGAAATTGGAGTCTACTGGCTGAGGGAGCTATTTTTTGTTACGAGGGAGTATTGAGAGGAATCCATGGCAATGTGTTTTTTACTGTATCACATTCTTTAAAATTTAAGCATTCTGTGAATAGTTTGATCACACCTCATTATCTGAGCAACCCACTGATGATCTCTGCAAAGAATATTAACCAATCAGGGAATGACAGCAGTTATTAGATTCTGCTGATGATTCAACTTCGGGAGAGTCAGAAGATACTTCTCTTCCCTTTTAGAGCTTCCAGAGCATCTAATGAAAGAATACTGGTAGATTAATGGTGACTCTTTCTTGAGCACTCATGTTTTGTACCTTCTTTTCCTTCCACTTAGTAGTTTGTCAGTGTTTTGCCCCCAAAATCAATCATAGAAATGAATTGCCTAGCATGAGATTCAAACTAATATCTCATTGAAAGTTATTGTGTATTTCCGGTAGCAGCAGCAGGAAATGGGCTCCTGGTTCTGTGTAGGCCTCTAAGTAGGTGAATCCAGCATGTGTCTGAACCATCAGAACCACCACCATGACATGGGCAACAGCAGCAAGATGCTGCAGCACAGTGACTACAGGATGAGTATGTCCTGCGAGACGGCTGGGTCTTCATCGGTGCCTTCAAGGCTTTTGACAAGCACATGAGCTCAGTCCTCTGTGACTGTGATGAATTCAGGAAGATCAAGCCAAAGAACTCTAAGCAACCAGAAAAGGAAGAGAACTGAGTCCTCAGTCTGGTGCTGTTGCGAGGGGAGTACTGGTCTGTATGACAGTGGAAGGCCCTCATCCCAAAGATACTGGCTTTGCCCAAGTGCTACTTGCTGGAGCTGCTGAGGGACCAGGAATCAGTAGAGCTGTGGATAGAGGAACCCCAGCTGGTGTTCCCATGCCACAGGCTCCTGCAGGACTTGCTGGGCCAGTCTGTAGGGTTGGTAGGCCATCCCAACAGGTGATGACCCTACAAGGAAGAGTCACTATTGCAGCTGCTGCAGCTGCTACCACAGCCAGTATTGCAGGGGTCCCAACCCAGTATCCACCTGGTTGTGGTCCTCCTCCACCTAGGGGCCAAGGGGCACCCCCTCCAGGAAGGATGGGCCCTCCTCCTGGCATGTGACCACCTATGGGTCCCCCAGTGGGGATCCCTCCTGGATGAGGGACTCCTATGGGCATGCCCCCTCCAGGGATGTGGCCTCCTCCCCCAAGATATGCAAGGCCTTCTTTGACCTTGCCCAGAGTTATGGAAGTAGCTCCATGGAAGCTTGGCCCTGATTCCCTAGGACCATGTTGTCACAGACCTGTTTGTTTGTTAGGTTGTGTTCTCGGAGTCTCACTGGAATGTCTGGTTTCCATTACAGGGCCTCCTGCCCCTAGGAATGTGCCCACCAAAGCCCTAGACTCATCTTGACCCTCCTCTGCTCCCTACCTGTCTCCTATGAGGCTGTATGTAGTCCTTTTCTTTCCTTGTGGCCTGTGAAACTGGTTTATAATAAACTCTTTTAACAGAACATTATAAATATATCTCATGTATCCATTTATTTTAGAAAAACTTTGTATATATTTGGTGCTTAATAGAGTCAACAAGGGTTGCCTCGAAAAACCAGCCCCAATTTTAGTTACTTCCCTGTAAAGCACTTTTTGTAGACCAAGATTTACAAAATGAAAATGGAGCTGGGGAGATGGCTCAGTGGAATAAACACTTCTCTGGCAAGCGTGAGGGCCTGAGTTCAATCCCCAGTTCCACCAAAAAAAAAAAAAAAAGATAAGGAAAATTAGTTTTTTCTTGGTCAGGGCTGTGAAGTGGTATATCCACCTGGAAGGCACTCCTCTAGAGAGGAAGAATCCTGGTATCCCTTTCTTCCAGGGTCATCAGCAGTTACTATTTCTGAAATGTGTAATACCTAATTTTTTCTACCCAGAGTGTTTAATGGGCTGCAGAAATAAAATGGGTGCTATTAAATTACTGTATAGAGGAAAGAATTCTGAATTTTTAGCAAAGAAGGTGTTAATGAAAAAAATCACTGCAAAAAAATAAAGTTATTGTGTTCATCATGACAGTCTCATTTTTGAGTGATAAACTTCATAATAAATAAATGACATACATTTGAAGTGAAAAACAAGCCAAAGAAACAAAAAGGAAAGAAAGAAAAAAACAAGCCAAGTCTAGGCCTGTAGTCTCACCTATCTAAGAAACTGAGACTGAAGGACTGAAAATCTGAGGGCCAGGGCCAGGGAGATAGCTCAACAGTCTAAGCACCTGTCTAGCAAGCGGAAGGACCTTCATTCAGTCCCTGGTACTGCATGCTGTTCTGGCCCTGTCACCCTGGGCTTGCTATGCCAGCCACTGAAACTGGGAGTTGGGGAGCATGCCTGTAATCTCAGCACTGCGGAGGCTGAAAACAGAAGGATCACTACAAGTCCAAGCAGTATAGAGAGACCCTGTACCAAATGAATAAATACAAATACAAAACAATTTTGAGGTTACCCTGGGCAATTAAGTAATAAGCCATCTGAAAAAGAAAAAAAAAGAGAGAGAGAGAGAGAGGAAGGAAGGAAGGAAGGAAGGAAGGAAGGAAGGAAGGAAGGAAGGAAGGAAGGAAGGAAGGAAAGGAAAGGAAAAAAGAAATAAGGAAGGAATTCTGAAGTGAAAAACATAAACCAATGAAATGTCAGGGAATCTGATAAAGTTTTTAAATTTGAAAAAGTATTCATTGTTAATAAAAATTTTTATAACATCAGTGGACTAAATGTTAACTACTTCAGGGCTTTAGCATTGAAACTGAACTATCACTTTCTCTGTGTCTAATTGTCAGTTAGTAAATCTGCAGAGTTCTGAAGCTGCATGACAAAATGACATTTACATTTGCTAGCACACTTTCTTATTCACTATCTCACATAATCTTTGGAATGGTCATACAGTTGTAGCAAGTGTCCTCCAAGGATTGCTAGTCGCATGCCACGGAGCCACAGATCTGCGTGCTAAGACTTCAGAGCAGATAGTCAGAGCCAGAGAACCTGAAGATGCAGGTCGAGGATGCATGTCTGCCCTCTGGGGCACAGTGACAGCCGATCGAAGGGTTTCCTAACTCTACACAGACTCCTTCTCTGAGGACTGCTTCAGAGGCATAATGAGGGAGAATGACAAGAGAGAAATAATCCCTTAGCCATATGATCTGGAGGCAGTCCTTGGGAGGACAGCAGGGCGGGCATCCTGGGGCAAGACACTGGGCGCTGCACCCCTGGAGCCCACTTGAAGCTTGTTGACACTGCTGTAGTTTCTCAGGATGAAGATCCATCAAGGGTTCACCCAGTACTGGGGAAGCCTCAAGGCCCCTTGCCAAGAAGCATCGATGAAGATCAGCAAGAATTCCTGGCAGCTGAGACAAACTATGTGAACCCAGAAATGTTAAAAAAAAAAAAAAAAAAACCTGTCTGGAGTATGACATCGTTTATTTTAATGCAAAAACAATACAGGAGAGCTGAGTGGGAACTTGAGGCTACCATCTGAAGTGCAGAATATTCAGCAGGCAAAAATGAAAAACATTCAAGCAGTGTTGCACGAGCAGACACTTTGGTAGCATCCATTCAACTTTTCATTCACCCCATGAAAAAAGAAGTCAGTTTCTTGCTCAGTGTCACATGACCATTAAAGGGATCTCACAACTGACTGCAAGTCTGGGCAGCGGCCTTCCCAGCTCACACATAGCACAGTGGTGATTATGTCGTAAGGATATCTATAAAGATGCTTGATTCCTGTGCAGAAAAGACTTAAACCAACCTGGGACTGCTGTCCTCAGAATGACCTGGTGTGCGAGGGTTGCTGTGGGCTGGGAACTTGAACGGTACACGGTTCCCTGGATTGATGCAAAACTTCCCTAAATGGCAGACGACCTGCTCTCTGCTGAGCGCCTGCTCTCCTAGCACTTCCACTGTGTGCTAGGCACAGCGTGGCTACATGCCCCGTGCCAGTAACAGCCTTGAATACTGAGTTCAGTGAGTGCTCCTGGCAGACAGCATGGAGCATGGGCTGCTACAAGACAGTGCTGGAAGACAGAGTGGTGTCCCCCACCTCCACTGAGCGTGACTCATGGAAGGTTGTGCCTGGTTTCCTCGGAAGTTCTCACCATCTCCCTCTTAGGTTCTGATTTTACTTTTCATCTTTTCATTGTAATGAATCATAGGCCTGAGGACAGCTGGTTGCTGAGTCTCCCACGCAGCGTCCTAGAGAGTTACCAGATGGGGGGGGGGGCTTAGGGACCTCCAACATGGAAGCTCAAGTCAGCACATGTGACGCCAGTGGTTTCAGGTTACTGACATTTTCTTTCTTTCATATTTAATTTATGATTAACATGTTTGCACTGAGTATTAAAATTCCATAAGTACTTAAAGGCTGACAATACAATTGTGTAGCTGCTTGCTTACTCTTTCCATACCTTTAGTAACTCTTTACAGCATTACTAATTAGACCAGCTTTGGTGATGAAAACTTAGCTGCTTGGTGATTCTTAGTTTTTGTTTTATTTAGTCTTAGGAAACAATTCATTACTATGCTATTCAAGGCTGACCTTGAACCCATCTGGACTTCAGCAACCTCCTGTCCTAGCCTTTCAAGTACCTATTCATATTTATAAGCAAGGAACTAAAGAGCTGCTTTTATGCCTGGCTGTGCCCACTGGGCTTCATTGACAAGAAATGGAGGGGGGCTGTTTTGTGGGGGACCCCAAAGTGTTAGGAGGTAGACCTTTTGTCCTGAGTCAGTTTCCCCATGGAAAAGTTCTGCTGTCTAGGGACACAGTGCTGGACCCTAGTGTACAGAGAGCTATGAAGGAAGGACTCCATGGACCCCACTTTTATTTTATTTATTTTATTTTATTTATTTATTTATTTATTTTGTCTTTTTGAGACAGGGTCTCACTATGCAGTTCAGGCTGGTCTTAAGCTCACTTTGTAGCTCAGGCTGGTCTCGAACTCACAACAATCCTCCTGCCTCAGCCTCCCGAGTGCTGGGATTACAGGCCTGCGCCACCACGCCCGGCTCTGGACCCCACTTTTAAATATCAGAATTTTCACTTAATCTCCATTTTCTAGCCCTTGCATCCAGAGATTTGTGAACAGAGTCTGACATTGTGCCCGTTGTCAAAGAAGAAATATTCAGGGGGCTCGTGCCCTGCCTCACAACGAGAGCAAAGAAGGGCACGTTGGGGCAGAGCGAAAGCACATCGGTAACAGACATACCCCCCTTTCACTGGCCTGCCATCTCTGAATGTCTGATGGTGCTTATTAAGACAGGGACTCAGTGTTTGTTTTTATTCCCGCCCTCTACCCCGAAACTCCCTGTCTTTCTGATTTCTGGGGCTCTCTCAGGCTCACTGGAGCACACCAGCTTCTCTCAATGGCCTCTGATAGGTTACAGCCCCAATACAGACTGCTAAATTATCATGGCCCTGATCCAGCATAGCTGAATCCCCAAATCAACACCTAATCTTCCCAGTGACCACTTCCTCCTCCCCCTTCCCCACTCCAGCCCTGG
>PVKA01037043.1:0-21308 GCA_004027165.1 Ctenomys sociabilis | reverse complement strand
GGCCAGCCCACCTTCCTTGCCAAAGTGGGCACACCCAGGGCCAGGATGTAAGGCTCCTTCCTTGCTCAATAAAGCCAAGGAGTCCTAAACCAGTTTCCCAGGGCTCTGAAATGCTGCTAGAACTGAGTTTCTGAACTCAGGACATAGAAGACTTTGGGAGACAGGTAACTACTTCTGCTCAGAATTCAGGCACGGGAGAATTCAAGGCCCTTGGCCAAGGACAATTTCCTCAACAAAGTCACAATATGGGTATAACATGGGCCAAAGTATAACCAACCTATAGCATTACAAGGATAGCCCATTAGCTGATATTGGTCCAATTAAAAGTGGGTCACGTACCAAAGGTATGTGGAAAGAACAAAGGCATCTGGGGAAGGGAAGGATCCAGACGCTCTGGTCACCTGCCTGAGTGACTGATGCAAATCTGGGCTATCTGAACCAGGTGCAGCCAAGGATAGCATAATTTCAAGTTCTACTTATCCCTGAGGGGACACGTAGACCTACCCCTTATACTGGTATCTTGAGGCTTGTTATTCTTCAGATGTATCTCCAGTCATAATTCTCACATCTTTATTTCTTTGATGACTTCCTCCAGAGCCCAGTTTCTGTCAGACTGTATATCAATTTCTATTAAATTTAGCTCTCAATCAAATGAGAGATGTCATAGGACACTTCAGGTTGTGCCTGATTTATTTCACTCAACATATTTTTAAGAAGCATTCATTTTATAAAAAATGCCTCCAATTTATCATTCTTTATGGAAGAGTAGTACTGCATCATGTATAGATACATTTTTATTTTATTAGAATTTAGTTTATTGGTACAATTTAGATATGCAGAATGATCACATTCATCATTGAAAATCTGTACCTGCACATGACACATTTCAGTTATTCTTTTATTCCCATTTCATTCCCTTGTCCAACCCCCCTCTCTCTCTCTCGCTCCTTATTTAGGGAGCTTTATTTCCATTTTACCCTTTTTTTCTCACTTTTATTCTTTTCCCTTCTATCTCCCCTACTTCCCTCTTTCATTTGAACAATCTCTTCCTATTTCACAATATCCATTATACGTTTGAGGTTTTATTTGCACTTTCAGTTTCTGACACCAGAGAGACAATGTGATATTTATCCTACGTATCTCATTTATTTCACTTTCGTATGATCTCAAGGTGCATCCATTCAACTAGAAATGTCTTAAATTTAACCTTTTTTGTGGATGAGTAGTTCTCCATTATGCTTTTTTTTAAACTCGCATCTTTATCATCCACTCGAGGTTTGATGTGCATCTGGGATTTTTCCAAGATATAAGCATTGTGAGTTGTGCTGCTATAAATATGTGTGTACATATATCACTATGGTATGATTTTTAATTCTTGTTGAAAGTTACCAAGAAGGGAAATGGCTGGGTCTAACGGGACCTCTAGTCCTTCTTCTTTCAAGAAATTCCACATTAATTTCCACAGCGATATTATGTCGGCTTCTAGTACTATGGACAACCACTAGGAAAATAGCAAGGTAGAAAGTATTAATTATTGAATCTGTGATATAATTCAGGTATAAAAAAATAAGATAAGTAAACAGCTACACTCTCTTAATTCACTGATCAGAGACATCTGCTATAATAATGTCTGTAAGTATAATATCATGTATGCACCTTGTACGATACCAAAACATTACAAAAACAGTATGCAATGTATTAATTTATCAAATCTGTCCTGTTAATTTGTCTTGAAACTGTCTCATTCCTAGTTGTTCTTCAAAAAATAAAAATAAATAAATAAACAGTATTAGTACAAAAAAAATCCCACAATGGTTATACTAGTCTACATTCCCACCAAAAATAGAAAAGGGTTCCTTTTTCCTCATAGCCCAGCTAGTATTTGTTACTGATTAATTTCTCAATGATAGCTATTCTTTCTGGGGTCAGGTGAAATCTTAGCATTGTTTTAACTTGTATCGGATTCAGATAAAGACTGGTTATTCCAACTTTCTGTAGGATGTTTATCATGAATCAGCGTCAGATTTTGTCAAAATTTCTTCTGCACCTATTGAGATGATCACATGGTTCTGTCTCTGGTTCTGTTAATGTGGTGTATCTCATTTACTGATTTGCAGGTGTTCAATCCTCCCTACATCCCTAGGATGATTCCTTTTTTGGTTGTGGTGTATAATCTTCTCGATGGTTTCCTGCATTCTCTTTACCAGTATTTTATGGAGAATTTTTGCTTCTATATTCATTAGGGACCCTGTCCTGTAGCTTTTCTTTTTGGTAGTGCCATTCTCTGGTTTGGGTATCAGCATGATACTTGTTTCAAGGAATGATTTTATC
This sequence comes from Ctenomys sociabilis, assembly GCA_004027165.1. NCBI lineage: Eukaryota > Metazoa > Chordata > Mammalia > Rodentia > Ctenomyidae > Ctenomys > Ctenomys sociabilis. Next base: position 18,977 of record PVKA01037043.1, on the reverse strand, counting down.
AGTACCATTTCCCTCTCAATTTTGTTAGTGTTTGACAAGTCATGGCATTAGGTTTTCTCTAAATTTCTTGTAGAGTTCAGCAGTGAATCAGTCTGGGCTTGGGCTTTCCTTTGACAGTAAGTTTTTAATTACGTTTTCATTTTCATTGACTCATACTGAGTTATTCAGAATCTTTACATCTTCTTGATTCAACTTTGGTAATCTACAAATTTGTATCTACAAATCTGTCCATTTATCTGTCTTTTCTATTTCATTAGAGAAATGGTTCTCAAAACTCATGGCATTCTCATGCTGCTGGTAACTGAACTCAAGGCCATCTTTGTGCTAGGCAAGAGCTCTCTTACTGAGCCACACCCTCACCTCTCAAAGTAGCCATTGACGACCTTCTGGATTTCCCCAGGATCTGTAGTGATTTCACCTTTTTCATTCCTAATTATATGAATTTGTGTGTCTTCTTTTCTTGTTTTGATGTGGATGGTTAAGGGTTTGTCAATTGTATTTAATCTTTTAAAAAACCAACTCTTCAATTCATTTATTTTTGTATCGTTTTCTTAGATTCTATTGCCTTAACTTCTACTTTGATCTGTGTAATTTTCTCCCTTGTCTGACCATTGTGTTTGATTTCTACATCTTATTTTTCATGAAAAGCTTGAGGTTCAACATTTGGTTATTTATTTGAGTTCATTTTGCTTTCCTGATGTGAGAGATCACCAGTATAAATTTTCCTCTTAGGACTATTTTCACTGCATCTTATAAATTCCAGTATGTTTTATTGCCATTACCATTTAATTGTAGATACTGTTTAAATTCTTTTAAAATTCATCTGTGACCTATTGGTTGTTATCTGGGGAGTTATTTAAATTCCGCTCATTTGTGGGATTTTTGTAGTTTCTTTTGCTGTTGATTTCTAATATTGTTCTAGGGACCAATTGTGTTTGTGGGGGAAATTTCAAGGTTTTTTGTATTTATTTAGGCATGTTCTACAGGTACTATGTGGTCTATTTTGGAGAATATCTTATGCACCACTGAGAAAACTGTGTACTCTAGCATTGCGTGATGGAACACTCTGTAGACATCTAGTAAGTCCCCTCGTTCACAAGTTAGATTCAGTTCTGAAGTTTCTTTGTTGATTTTCTGTCTGATTGATCTATTTGTGACAGGGGGTATTAAGGTACCTTATTACAATTGTATAGTGTGTTTTTAATTTTTCATGTCTGTTAGTACTGGGTTTATACAGGTGGATTTCCCTGTGATTGTTCCCTATATATTTATATTTGTTATCTCTTCTTGGAGTTTTCCATTAACACATATGTCATGTTCTTCTTTAGCTCTTTGATCAGTCTTGACTTGAAGCTCACATTGTGTGTAAACAGTATAGCTACACTGCTTATTTTTCTGTTCCCGTCACATTATATAATGTTTTCCATCCTTTGACTTTCAGTCTATGATTTCTTTTTGAGTTAAATGTGGTCCTCGAATGGATCATACTGTTTGATCTTGTTTCTTGATCTATTCCACCAAACAATTTCTCTTGACTGGTGAATTGAGACCCTTAACACTGATGGTTGTAACTGATACATAATGGCTTGTCTTTGTCATATGGTTTTCATGTTGATGGTTCCCTGTCATTCCCCTGCATTTAATTGCTTGACCTGCCTGGTGGCTTTTTTCTATTGTTCCTCTTGGAATTGTGTACATTGTTTTCTCTTCTAGAAAGTCTTTCAGAGCTCTTTGTAAAGCTCATTTGTTTGTCATGACTTTGTTCAACTGTTCTTTTTACGGAAGCATTTTATTTATCCAATAAATCAGAAAGATAACTCTGAATGACAACTTAATCATTTACAGAAGTTTTTTTTTTTCTCTTTCAGTTCTTCAAATACTTCACACCAAGTACTCCTTGATTTAAGGGGTTTTGTTGAGAAGTCTGTGGGGCCTCTTAATGCCTTCCTCTATAGGTGATTTTCTTTTCTTTTCTGTAACACTTTTTAATATTCTGTTCTCGTGTTGAATGTTTGGGATCTTGATTATTTATGTCTTGGTATAGATTTGTATTTCTCATGAATAATTGCAGTTCTATTTGCCCATTTTTCTTTGTCTGTCCTGAAAATTTTCCTGCGATTACTTCTCTGAACAAGTTTTTTCAAATGACATTTATGTTGACTCCTCATTTTTCAATGGATTCCAAGTAGTCTAATGATGTTTTGCTTGGAATCATCTTCCAGGTTTTGGATTGCATTTTCATGCCCCTTTCTTGCATTTAACAGATCTTTCTCTTTTGTAATACTGAGCACAATCCTATCTTCTAGGTCTGATACTCTATCTTCACTTTCATTCGAACAATATCCAAACTTTCAATGGAATTTTTTTCCTTCTTTCTGAAATAATATGAAACATTTATTTGATATTTTGGACAAGAACAGTGCTAAGTCACCCAACTCCGCTGTGGCTTAGAAAAAAGATCAACCCTTCAGCACAGTGTAAGATTTAAATGCAAACTGTACAAGGGTACATAGCATATAAAATATGGTACAAGACTGCCGCTGTGCTATCAATGCTTCCAGTTATTCAAATGCTGGTGGTCCCAATAGTTATACTGAAATCAATCATCTTTCTTTAAAGAAATCATTAAAAAGCCAAATCAAAATACTTTAGTAACCATATATCCAACTCAAACTTTATCCTCTTAAATGAGATTTGCTTCCCACCCCCAAAAAAACTTTATTTTATTCCCACTAAACCCATAAATGTTCCTACCTAAGTATCTTCCTTTCCTAGTAGTTCAAAAGGAAAAGAAAATCTAAAAATGCTTTTTGTAAAATGTAGGGATTAATAGATCTTTTGAATGTTTTAAATATTTTTTAAGGTTTAAACAGTGTTTAGGGCTGGAGATAAAGCTCAGGGACACATTACCTGCCTGGCAAGTGTGACATTCTGAGTTTGATTCCCGGTACCACAAAAAGTGATTAAGGTTTGTAATTTCTAGTAGGAAAACATTATCTGAATGAATACCCAAATGGAAAACCATTGTAAAACACTTCAGCTCCATTTGGTGATAAGGGAAAAAGATCATCTTCAGAGCACCCCAGCTCTCCTCATGAGGACAGAGGTGCACTGTTTGGTATTATTGCGACACCCATTAAGTGATCTAGGTTGATTTTCTTTTAGGAAGGGCTTTGTGGAATGAGCATGACGCTTGACCTCCAAATTTGGCTGACAATGTATTGAGGAGATTCATAACCTATGGATTACTCTGAGATTTCGACATATTTTCAGGATTCTGAGCCACATCCTGGAAGGCCACCATCACTTCTGGGTCCTGCATGGCTGCAAGGGGGACCTGTGGATCATTAAGAATCTCGACGAAGTACAAAAAAAGCCAAGATGTTTCCATTACACAAACAAAATCTTGTGCCTAGAAACAGAGATTTGGGGGAATGATATCTCTTCTTCCCAAAAGAAATCATCTTCCTATGTACAGAGATTGTTTTTTCAAACAATGGATTGGGGCCAGGGAGATGGCTCAGTAGAATAAGCGCTTCCCTGGCAAACACAAGGGCCTGAGTTCAATCCCAGTTTCTGCCAAAAAAAAAAAAAGAAAAAGAAAAGAAAAGAAAAGAAAGAAATCAAACAATGGATGACTTCTTTGGATTTTCTCTTCTTTGAACTTAAAGAATTATGACCTCCATGACCCCCCTCAGATCCAAGCTCCCTCATCTGTACCATCAGATTACACACTCACCTGATTTGCCATCTTCTCTTCTAATAATACTATTTCTTCTGTCTCCACTTCCTCCTGATTCTTCAGCACCTCTGCACTGATCTAGTTTGTCTCTTAGCTGCACCTTGATCTACTGGATATCTCCCAGCACTGACAGATGTGCACCAGCATAACATCTACAACCTTCCTACCACAAACTTCTCTTGATTCTTGCACTTGCCAGGGAAGTGCTTATTCCACTGAGCCATCTCCCTAGCCCCTCACAACATATTCTTATTACTATTATATTTCACTGGGCCAATTGCAAGTGAATTTCATCCAGATTTCAGGAGAGGGTTGGGCACATAACTTATGTCCACATACTATTATTATTTATTTCAAGGCATTCTGATGTCTAGGCTGCTTTTCACTCCTCCTTCTACTTCCCAAAGTAGGTTCAAAGACCAAACCTAAAGAACACTTCTCTGTTCTCATGTCTCTTTATTTACACTAAGTATGATAAGTACGTTCCCTTTTTAGCACTCTCCATCTTATGCTGGTGTAGTCTTCCAGCTCTGGTCATGTGTTTACTTTCATGAGATATTTTCTCAAAATATTAATTAGTAAGTACTTTTAGAATTATATCTTATGGGTCGCATGACCACATTGAGCTGTGCAGTTAGTAGTGCATTTTATTTTTATTTTTGGAAAGTGTTGTGTCATAAGAATAGAGGTCCTGATATTAAGGAAAGCAAAAGAAACAGGTAGAAGAAAAGTAACAAGTGTCTCAGCCATGTGCCTATTGGGAAAATCCTGAGGATGACGCCCTTGATGCTCAGTATCTCTTGGCTTAGAAGTGTCACTGAATGCGAGGTCAAAGTACTGACTTCCTTCTGCTTGATCTTTACATCGTCATTCATCCTTGTGTTTCTAGTCACCCTTCAAATAATAGCATGTCAAGACACAGAACACCAGGATGAAGAAAAAGGCAATCTGGTTTTCCTGGGAATCGAGGACAAAAAATCTTTGTTCTGCACAGAAACTGAGGGCAGCCCTGCTTTGCGGCTTAAGGTGAGCAGATGTGCAGCTACTGGGAGTCATACCAAGTCAACACTTGAATGTCACTTCATGTATGGCCGAACTAAAGTGATAGCTCTATAATCTTGAGTTATCACTACAAGGATAAAAGCTTTGAATTTCTAGTTCTCAAATTAGTAAGTGGTGCCATAGAATGGTCAGAACCCAGCCAAGAGGTTTCAGAAAAGCCAAGGAATGGAGCCCTCTTGGTCCTAATAAACTTCCATCTCAAAATCCTGTAAGACATTGGGATGCTCTCATTAGACAAAGAAAATCCTATTCGGCAAATGAAGAGAGACTGCTTATCTGAATTTAGCACATTCAAGGTTTATATCTGTGTGCTCAAATGAAAATTTATAACAATAACATTACATTGTGGATATGCAGAAGCAACATTGTAAAAATGGAGATTCTCCCCAAAATAACACTAAAACTAATTATGGAAGACGCAATAAATAATACCATTTGGAGAATGGTAATCCAATGACGATGGACTGATTATCAGGATGAACAGTACCAGGAACTCCCAAGAAAAAGAAGTAAACTCCCCCTGTGCTCTAGCAGAGAGGAAGTAGGACCTTGTCTCATGGAACCTTGCAGTGAAGGTGGGCTATTGAGAAGAAATAGATGCCTGTTGGACAGCCCAGTTTCTGCTTACCCCTCCTCACTTTATGAACAAAAGGCTATAGCTTCTCTTTGACATTATACTTTATTTATTTATTTATTTATTTATTTATTTATTTATTTTTGTGGAATCAGGGACTGAACTCAGGCCCTTACACTTGCCAGGGAAGCACTTATTCTACTGAGCCATCTCCCTGGCCTCAAAATTATACCATTTTATCCTTGTCATAAGACATTTCTATTATCAGTCTATATGTCATGCTCATGTCCTATACAGCAGTTTCCCCAAACCTTCTGTGTAATAAATTAATTCAGTTGCATGTGTTACATCCTCCCATTGATTCTGAAGGATGTCTGAAAAGATTCGCATTATCATCAGAGTGGTTAACCTAAAGTTGAAGAAATATCAAAGGAATTTCCAATTTTCTGAAACCCTGGGAGCAGGAAAAGAGAAATGTTTTCAGGAATTTTCCTATTTCAATTCATTCTCTTCCCCCTGTCAATGTGATTCTTCAGGCCATCAGGATATTATGATGTGCACCAAAGAATGGTGGTTGCAGAAACAAGCCATAGCCCAGAGGACAGCCTAAGCTACCAGCCATTGTCTGTTGCCTGTTTCTCAGTATTCAGTGGGCAGAGCATGGGGGTTTTCACTTTGTCCAAGCCCCTCCACTCATATCAGCTGTTACACACGGGTCAATCTGTGTATGGACACAGGAGGAACAACCCGAGGTATTCACTGTTGCAGTTCTTTTCTCTATCAAAAGTCAAGAATCATCACTACAAGTTGGTGATGAGGATGCCCATAAGTTACTTGTAATGACATTGCATTTGGTATATGGCAGGCAGGGCTCTGATGAATGTGAATTCTGTTAATAGTGGAGGGAAAGAACAAATGTTAAGTGTTGTTTAAAAACACATTCTTCAAGATCCCTGTACTGGGTTCCAATCTCCTACCAGGTGATAAAGTGCATGGAAGGAAAAAGAGCAAGGGACAAAAGGGCAGAGCAGCGGGAATCTGGGGAAGGAAAGTCCACAAGACAACCAGAATCCCACTATTTATTGATGAAGGAAAATGCTGAGATTATTGGATGACTCAGAGAACAGTGGAGCGTATAAGCATTTGAAACTGACAAAACAGCATCCAGAAAGCAGTAGGAATGCCTTTTTTTTTTTTTTTTTTTTTTGGCAGAACTGGGGATTGAACTCAGACCCTTGCACTTTCCAGGGAAGCACTTATTCTATTGAGCCATCTCCCTAGCCCCTGGGACGCCCTATTCACAGAGAGAATGGTGATACACACAGGTACTGAGCAGGGACTCCTCCTAGCTTATGTGCAGGACATCTACATAGGCCCAAAGAGGGTAAGCTCTGATTGGTGCTCCTCAGCATCATGCCCACGGAGCAGTAAGTAACTCAGGAGAAACTTCTTTGCCCCTACATCCTGACAGCAGTCAGTGTCACTACCAGAGATGGGGGAATGAAACACAGAGATAGGGAAAGTTAGATAGGTAAGACCCAGGTCCTGAGTAGTTAACTTACAGTGAACTAAAATTCAAGTTTAAGTGACTCAACTGACCAGAGGGCTCAAATAACTAACTTAAGCAAAATGACTGTCAGGGCCTAATGAATGCAAGAGACATAGAACAGGTCTCTGAACAAATGGAAGAGAACTTGGAGCAAGCGAAAGGCAAACAACACAGCTTGCTTTACAGATATCAAAGGTCTCCCTGCAACCAGAAGTATGCTGGTGTTGTCGTATCCACTCCCGTCAAAACTGGATAAAAAGCCGATGAATGGACTTAAACGTTTGTGGTGTCCATCTTCTGGAATGCCTTCCCAGTCAATATGGAGCTCTTCCTTCTATACTTTATATTAAACATACATTGAATCATTCCCCACTACTTGCTGAGTGTTGTTTTGAAGGATTCAACTGTCTTGGTCCAAAATGAAGAACATGGTGTGGCATGCCAGAGACTGAACAACAAAAGAAGTCCATCACACATGAGTTAACAGTGGAATTCTTGGCCACCAGATGACTAAGTTCCCTAGAAACTGAGTGCTGAGTAACCTTTCTTATTACTCAGGGCTTTTGTTCTATTACATAAGAATTAAATAATGGGTCAAATTCAATGACATGGATGCAGGGAGACAAGTTGAGTCTTGTAGCCAGACCTGGCTGGTTGAAGCCCAGACCTATGGGGTGGATCCTTGCAGCATGGAGGTGGCTGGGGTTACTTAGGTGAGCTAGTCTGCCTCGAATACTCTAGGTGCATGAAGGGAAGGTGGTCAGACAAAACTCAGGGGAACTAGTTTACATACAAATTCCCAATTTACATTTTTCTTTGCTATATAGCCATAGTGTTTGGTCCTATGGCATAAAATACAAAAACATTAGTTACCAAACCTTGTCTATTTCTAACTTTCACTTGCTGTTATTAGTATTGCTAATGTACTACTACAAGTAGGATACCATCTTCCTTAATCATAATTCTCCCTTGGATAATAATATCAGGAGATGCTTGGGTAATAACCTCCAGAAAACTCTATACTGAAGGATGGAGGGCAGTGCCAAATGTAAACCAACATCCCACTCTCTCTTATTCAATAGTGAAGGTAAAATTTTGGGACACACACAAAACAAGAATCCCCAACATAAGAGAGAAACCTAAAGAATAGACCCTCTACAGAAGGTTCTGATTGGCTACCTACCATCAAACGTTTACAAAAATAGTATCAAGTAAATAAAAATAAAGGTTTCTCTAAGAAACAGAAAATGATAACATGAAAGAACAAAATGTAATCTCAAGCTCCAAGCACATCCAGAATAAATTCAGGAGATATTAGCATTCAAAGAATTAGAAGTCACACATGGAAAATCTCTGAATAACAGCAACTGAAGAAAAAAAACTGCAGAAATATATAGAGGAAATCAAATCAGAAATAATCACATAGGTTAAAAAAAGAAACAATAACTATAATGAAAAAATTACAGGGCCAGGGACATAGCTCAGCAGCACAAGCACATGCCTGGGGAGCACAAGGTCCTGAATTTGATCCCCAGTTAAAAAAAAAAAAGAATTACTAAGAATTTCTAAAGAAGATATTGATTTAAAAAAAGAAAACAATATGAAAATGATGGAAACCTTGAGTGATCAATATAGGAAAGAAATAGAATATATATGGGGCCAGCAAAATAGCTCAGTGGTATAAAGTGCCTGCTTAGGCAAGTGTGCAGAGACCACGGTTTGGTCCCTGGAACCACATGATGTGCCAGTCATGCCCCAAGGGTGGGCTGAGCCAGCCACAAAAAAGAAAAAGAAATACAATGTATGGATCAGATTCAAAGAGATATATAGGAAATTAAAATTTCCATTAAAAGTTTGCAAAACACTTTGAATGAAAGTGAAGATGGGTTTTCAGACCTTGAAGACATCACTGCAGCTAGCAACCAGGAAAAGAAAATTTCTTAAAAACAGGAATCCAAAAATTAATAATTCAGCAGCTGCAAGGCGATGCAAAGATGAATAACATAAGCCTAATATGCGTGAATGAAAAAGGAGACAACACAAATGGCATAAAAATATTGGCAAAAGTAATAGCAGAAAATTTCCTAAATATGGGGAAACAGGTGACATTCTGGTAACAGAGGCATATAGAACTCCAAATAATATCAACCCAATTAAATCTAAACCCAGATATATAATAAAGATCCTATAAATTCAGGACAAGAACAACATACTAAAAGACTCTAGAGAAAATAAATGGATCACATTTAAAGGAAAACTCATCAGAATAACAGCATCTTTTTCCTCATAAACACTCAAGTCAAAATTAGCATGGAGCAAAGTATTTCAAGTCCTAGAAGAAAACAAATTCCAATCCAGACTGATATACCCTGCAAAATTCTCTTTCAGATTTAATGCAGAAATAAAATACTTCCACAATGGAGAACAACTAAAGAAATTCATAGCAATCAAACCACCCCTACACAGAGTACTAAAAGACATTCTAGAAAGGGATCAAAATGACAACTCCAAGAACAAAAACAGAAAGAACCTACCTATCAGGAAAGAAAATTAAACACAGGAAAACCACTGAGCCAACAGTAGGAAAATAGCATGAAAAACATGTCATACATATCAATTATAACTACCAATGTAAATGGACTTAATTCACCAATTAAAAGGAACAGATTGGCAGAGTGGAACAGGAATCAAAATCCAACAATATGCTGTATACAAGAACACATTTAACCCAAAAAGAAATTCATAGGCTAAAAGTCAAAGGATGGTAAACAATACAACATACTCCAGGAACTCAGAAAAAAAAATAGGGGTAGCTATTCTGTTCACAGATAATCTGAACTTCAATCCAGGAATGGTCAAATGAGATAAAGAAGGTCACTACATACTGCTTAGGGGAAAAATCCAAAAGGAAGAGATAGCAGTCATAAATACGCATGCACCAAATATGGGAGCACCCAGCTATATAAAATAAATTTTAAAAGATATGAAAAATATAATAACAGATAACACCATAATAACAGGCGACCTTAACACCCACTTATCTCAAAAAGGTAGGTCAAGTAGACAAAAAATTATCAAAGAGGTAGCAAAGGTGAACCAAACCTTTGAACAAATGGACTTAGTGAACATCTACAGAGTGTTCCATCTAACAGTGTATGAATATAATTCTTTCAGCTGAACATGGGACATTCTCTAAAATGGACTTTATACTAGCTAGCCCATAGGTAATGTTTAAGTAAATGCAAGAAAATAGAAATTATCCCATGTATATTATCTGAAACAGGAAATTAATGAAAAACAAGCCACAAAAACACTATAATCACATGGAAATTAAGTAACACACTCTTCAGCAACGAGTGAGTTACAGATAAAGTAAACAAGAAACTAAACAACACCTAAAAGCCAATGAAAATTCAAACACAACTTACTGGAATTTGGGGGATGCAATGAAAGCAAATGTCAGCGGGAAATATATAGTAGTGAACAAACACATTAGGCAACAGGATGAAAGGGCCGGGGAGATGGCTCAGTAAAATAAGCACTTCCCTGGCAAGCACAAGGGCCTGAGTTCCATTCCCAGTTCCGAAAAAAAGAAAACACAATGAAGAAAAATAAATACCCTAATGCTACACCTCAAATTGCTAGAAAAAAGAAGAGCAAACCAATCCCAATGCCCAAAGGTGGAGGAATTTATAAAGATTCGAGCAGAAATTAATGCAATTGACACAAAAGTAAACAATACAAAGAGTTAATGAGTCTAAAAGCTGGTTCTTTGAAATGTTAAATAGAATTAACAAACCTCTAGACAACCTCATCAAAAGGAGGAAAGAAAAACTCAAATTCAAGCAATAAGGACTAAAAAGGGTGAAATTACTACAGATCCTGTGGAAATTCAAAATATTATCAGTAGCTACTCTGAAAAATCTTCACTCTCACAGGATTGAATAAATGGAAGTAATGGACAGATTCTGATAAAAGTACAAATTACCAAAACTGAGTGAAAAAGATACAAAAATTCTGAAAAACCCAATAACAGTGAATTAAATTGAAAATGTAATTAAAATAAAAACTTACCAACAAACAAAAGCCAGGTCCTGATGCAATCATAGCTGAATTCTACAACAAATGTAGAGAAGCTTTGATCCCAATACTTCTCAAACTCTTCAGTGAAATTGAAAAGGGAACAATACTCCCAAACGCATTGCTGGATGAAAGTATTATACTGATAGCATAACCGGATAAATACTCAACCAAAACATCGAATTACACACCTATCTCCCTCATGAACATAGAAACAAAAGTCTTCAGTAAAATTACTAGCAAACAGAATGCAATAAATCATCAGGAAGATTATACACCATGACCTGGTAAGATAAATCCCAGGATACAAGGATGCTTCAACATACACAAAGCTGTAAATGTCATACACTATATCATTAGAGCCAAAACCAAAAACCACATCTCAAGAAACACAGAAAAAGTTCTGACATAGTCCAAAATTCATTCATTAGCAAAGCCCTACAGAAAATTGGAATAGATGGCCTTTACCTCAATTTGATAAAAGCCATCTATGACAGCCAACAACCGACATAATTCTAGATAGAGAGAAACTAAAAGCTTTTATTCTAGAATTATGCACAAGACAAGATGTCCTCTATTACCACTCTTTTTCAATATAGATCTGGAATCATTAGCTAGAGCCACTAAACAAGAAAAAAATGAAAGGAATAAGAATAGGTAAAGAAGTTAAACTATCATTATTTGAAGATGTCATGACACTCTACATGGGAGACACCAAGAAGCTCCTAGAATTAATAAACAAATTCAGTAGCATAGCATGATACAAAGTCAACACCCAAAATTAAATATCAATCCTCTAAACAAGTAGCAAACTCATTCAGAGAGAAATTAGAGAAATATTACCTTTCACAATAGTATCCATAAAAGTGAAATACTTAGGAATTAATCTAACAGAGAAAGTAAAACTCCATACAATGAAAATTAAGACTCCAAAAAAAAAGAGACAGAAGAGGGTTTCAGAAAATGAAAAGATAGTCTTGCTCCTTGATAGGAAGAACTAACATTGTGAAAATGGCCATATTTCCAAAATTATTATACAGATTTAATGCAATCCCTATCAAAATACCATCAATGTAACTCAGAAGTTTAGAGAAAACATTCCTAAAATTTATTTGGAATGAGAAAAGACCTAGAATGGCAAAGGCAATCTTGAGCAACTAAGGCAAGGCAGGAGACTTGCCCTGACTTGAAATTACACTACAAAGTTACTGATAAAAAAAATCAGTATAGTACTGGCAAAAAACATAGACCCAAGAATCAACGGAAGAGATTAGAAGATGCAGATTCAACTGTAAACACACTCAACCATCTTACCTTTGACAAAGGGGACAAACATCTTCACTAGAAAAAAAGGGATATCCTGTTTAACAAATGGTGCTGAAAAGAACTGGCTCTCCATATGCTGAAAACTGAAATCAAGGCCTACCATTATGCACTAGGCTGAAGTCAAAATGGGTAAAAAATCTAAACATTAAAACAGAAACACTGAATCTACTGGAATAGTAGAAAATTCTTGGAAATCGTGAAAACGTAGAAATAGGCAGAGAGTTCATGAAGAAAAAACCAAAGCACATGGAAAATAGTTTAAAGAGTGGCCAGGGAAATGGCTCAGTAGAATAAGCATTTCCCTGGCAAGCACAAAGGCCTGAGTTCAATTTTGAGGGTGGTGTGGGGCTATGGCTCGGTGGGCTGGTCCTGGCCTGAGGCCTCGGAGCTCAGTGGTAGCACACTGCCAGAGTGTCGGCGTGATCCGTGGGCAGTAGCCAGGGCCACGATGACAGACGACGGAGAGGAGCAGTGAAATGAGCTGGAGGCTCTAGAGTCCATCTACCCCGACTCCTTCACAGTATTATCAGAAAACCCATCGAGCTTCACTATTACTGTGACATCTGATGCTGGAGAAAATGCTGAAGCTGTCCAGACTACCCTCAAGTTTACATACAGCGAAAAATACCCAGATGAAGCTCCTCTTTATGAAATATTCTCTCTGGAAAATCTAGAAGATAATGATGTCACAGACACTTTAAAATTATTAGCATCGCAGGCTGAGGAAAATCTTGGAATGGTCATGATCTTTATTCTAGTGACAGCAGTGCAAGAAAAATTAAATGAAATAGTAGGTCAGATAAAAACAAGAAGAGAGGAAGAAAGAAACTAAAAGAAAAAGAAGCAGAGAAGCAGTTATTCCATGGCACCCCCATTACAAGTGAGCATTTCTTATGTTGGAAAGCTAAGTTTGATGCAGAACTCTTGGAAATTAAAAAGAAATGCATGAAAGAAGAACAAGCAGGTAAAAACAGAGTGGCAAACAACTATTTGAAACAGATCATAATCTTGACACATCTGATATCCAGCTCTTGGAGGATGCTGCAAACAAAGACGCTGAGGATGATCCAGACTCTAATCCTGCAGATGCAGGGGGGGACTCCACAGAGAGATGGATATCTCCATCTGCAGAGAGACTCGACAGACACAGCATCTGCGGCTGTGCTAAAAAGGTTTCATTTTCCTTGCTTTTTTTGGTAAGGAAAAATAATTTTCAGGAGAATATTTTTCTGAGACTTTCAACATTGAACTTAATAAACTGACCATAACACTTCATATGTAAAAAGTTCACTTCCTCTTAATGGAGAACAGAAGATTACGGATTTAACATCATTTAATGTTGGCAGGAGATTCCACCTATAGGACCAAGACTTGAAAGTGGACTGCTGCCACGAACATAAAGGGGTTTGTGCTCAGGGAACTGGCCTAACTTTTAGTGGTTACTTTTGGATTCCAAATATTGTCTTTATATAAAGTGTTACAGGACTGAGATATATGAATAGAAAACTAAACCTGGATTGTAGCCTCTTAACACAATGAATTTAAGGGGTTTTTTGTTTTATTTTATTGATAGAAAAATATCAATGAGACAGATTCAAAGCTGACTAATAGGACATTTTCAGTGGTTAATACATTTTGCATTGTTGTCTTCTTGGTGGTTGTCCATGGTGCAGGAAGCAGATGGTTTATCCTGTCCAACCAATATTACTGCAGATCTCTATTCTCATGGAATTAAGCAAGGGTGGCTGTATATCTGTCCTAGCTGTTCTGTATGTACAGGTACAGGGTGGTTCTTTCTTTGTATCCCCCTTCTTCTTGTTTGTTTGGTCCTGTCAGAGATAGGTATTCATTGGCATTCAAATACTGTGGGTGCTTGGATTCAGCAGGGCACTCCAGTGCAGTCCATCAGTCCAAGGTGTTATCCACAAAATTTGTTGGCTGGAGCCTTTTGCAGCTCAGCATATTAATATGACTTTACTTAATATGCCTCGCCTTTGTACTTTTCTGCTGGATGGTTGAGACCAGGATAGGGCAAGACCTATATAACAATAAATGTAGCTTTCATATCTGATGGGGTCAGTCGGATCCCCTCTGGATCTGTCCTGTAACTCTGTACAGTACTTTGTGGATCCTTTTTTTCATTGCCAGCCATGTGGATGAGTCATGGCCATTGCTTGACCAGTTTGCTCTCTGTGGAGGCCTGGGAGGAGGTTTTTTTTTTTTCCATGTGACTCTCCTTGGGCACACTATACATCATCAATCACATTCCTCTGTAGCTTCATGGTCTCCTTGATCAGGAAATTTGGGGCACAACTGAGTTACATGATGTTGCAGTGCAGGTTCCCCTATGTCCTGGGTCTTCACTGACCTTGAGAGGCTGGGGCAGGATGTTGGCTGACCTTGCAGCCCTTCCTGTTCTCCAATTTTTGATCTGAAAACTTACGTTGTTGTCCCTGCAGAGGAGAAGCTGATTATTGCCCTGTAACATATGCAGTTCGATTTACCCTCACTATCTGTCTAGGTGTCAAGCATCTTGGGCATGGCGTGGAAAGTATTGGTGTATTAAACTTTGGGTCCTTGCAGAATTTAAAAAATAGGAATAGACACATTTTTGCAAAGAAGTTTGGAGATCTAACCATGTGCAGCATTGTGGTGGAACCATCTTGTGACGTATTTTTTTTTCTTGTGTCTCTTTTTTCTTCATTTATCATCCAGTAAAGGAAAACAGGCTTTTGCTTGTGAGACAGTGTGGTGATGTTTGGTATGTCATGGCAGGAAGTGTGTATTTAGCAGACTAGAGTGGCAGGTATTCCAGGGGTGACGCTTCTGTCGCATGCTGCCATCTTTGGTGCAGTTGCTTGGTTCACAGATGTCAGCGTGTGTCAGGTTAGTATCCTACCAGTTGGCTGCCGCTTTCGGGAGACCTGCTGATGTTTCTTGGGATCATTGCCGTGCCCAGAAAGTTTAAGTTTCAATGAATCAGAAGCCCAAATTATAAGCAGGCATAAAATAAACTTTATCACTATGATAGTACCTGAATGCAAACTTTGGTGTTGATAAAAGTTGTATCCTCTTAAGTGCTTCTCAGGTTAGATTTATGAGCCCTTGTCTGAATCTTAAAAGTAAAATCTGATACCCATCTACAAGTGAAAAAAAAACTTTAAAGAGTCAACAGCTGGGTTCTCATCAGTTGGGGAAGTTTCTGCACATCAAAAGAATTCACAAACAAAGTGAAAAGACAACCTACAAATCAGAAAAAAAAATTTTAATCAACAATCACTCTGACTAAGGACTTCTGTCTACAATAAAGAACTAAAAAATATCAGGCCTCTGAGACTCAAAGACCCAATCCACCATGTAGGCCCTCCCCAGGGCATGCTGAGCCTGCAATCAACACTGGGCATGTTGGCGCACCTGTAATTCCAGCACTTGGGAGCTTTATCACTTTGAATCTGATCTGTGTAGTGAGACCCTGTAGGTCCTCTACTAAATACATTAAACACAACAAAGACCCAATCTAAAAATTTGCATCTGAGATGAATGCACACTTCTCTCAGAGGAAGAAATACAAGTGGCAAATAAATACATGAAAAACTGTTCCACAGCACTGGTGCTTCAAGAAATGCAAATTAAATCAACATTGATATCCCGTATCACCTGAGAAAGAAGAACTGTCATAAAGAAATTAACCAATAACAAATGCTTGATGGGCCTGCGTGATAGGTCACCAGACTCAGCACCTGCTTAGGCAAGCACAAGGACCACGGTTCTATCGCAGGCACCACATGCCATGCCAGCCCCACTCCCACTGGATATACTGAGCCAGCAAGAGAGACCAGGTGTGTGGTTCATGCCTGTAAGCCCAGTGCTGTGGAGGCTGAAAACAGGAGGATCACTGAGCCCAAGTTACGTAGTGAAATCCTGTACCAAATACATTTTAAAAATGCTAGAGAGGGGCTGTGGGGATTAAGATACCTTCTCCACCATTGATGGAACTATTTACTGGTACAAAGCATATGGCAATCAGTGTGGAGCCTCGTCAAAAAATGAATATTGGGCGGTTCGCAGTAGAAGCATCGAAAGGGTTGAGTGGTCTTAGAAGAAGGTGGTGACAGCAGTGTTCCTAAATGAGGGGAGGGTATAAGTCTTCTTGCTGTTATGCTTTCAAGCTGTCGTCTGAATCAACCTGAATTTTAAGCAGAAGAAAAGATGTGGGATCAAGGGGGACAGCCTTGGCAGCAGTGGCCCCTGAGGCAGCAACAACGGATGAGTCATCCCAGCACCAGCAGGATCCAAGCCGGAATGGCTGGGCTCAAGCGTGGATTGCCCAGAGAGAGGCTTCAGGATGGCAAAGCATAGCGGAGCAGCCTCCAGGAATGATGGCCAATGGACAAGAGATGTCTGCGATGGGATCTGGTCCTAACAATCATGGGAATTTTCAAGGAGATTCAAACTTTAACAGGATGTGGAAACCAGAATGGGGAATGCATCAGCAGCCCCCATACCCCCCTCCAGATCAGCCATGGATGTCACCAACACCAGGCCCAGTGGACACTGCACCTCCTTCTTTTTTTTTTTTTGGCGGAACTGGGGATTGAACTCAGCCCCTTGCGCTTGCCAGGGAAGCACTTATTCCACTGAGCCATCTCCCCAGCTCTGCATCTCCTTCTGAAGCCAGCAACAGTCAAGATAGTGGGGAATTCGCCACTGACAACAGGCATACATTTAATCAGAACAATCACAGCTTTGGTGGACCACCCAATAATTTTGCAGTGGGGCCAGTGAACCAGTTTGACTATCAGCATGGGGCTGCTTTTGGTCCCCTGCAAGATGGATTTCATCCTCCTTGGTGGCAACCAGGACCTCCAGGCCCTCTAGCACCTCCCCAGAACCGAAGAGAAAGGCCATCATCATTCAGGGAGCGGCAGCAGTCACCTGCTGCACTTCCAGTGAAGCAGGAGTCTCCACAAATTTGTGCAGTAAAATGCAAGACTCTTCTAGCTTGGACTCATGAAGGTCTTCAAAACATGGAACCTGAAAAGCAAAAGAAATTAGAAAAAGAAAGGATGGAACAGCAATGTTCACAATTGTCGAAAAAAGAAGAGAAGGCCACAGAAGATGCCAATGGAAGCGGTGGCCCTTGTTTACCTCAGAGAAGTAAATTTGACAGAGATGAGGAAGATGAAGACCCTAAAAACACTGAGACTACAAGCAGTGCAAAGGTCACAGAAGTCCATCTCCAGTGCAAGACGGGCTGAGTGAGCCAGAGATGACCAAAGAAGAGAAAGAGAATCAAATGATGTTGCTGACCAAAATGCTCTCAACTGAAATTCTTCTGGATGTCACAGAAGCAGAAATGTATTACATAGCTGAAGGCACACGTAGTAAAGCAATGAAAGCTCCTGCCAAACAGCTGGCAAAGTCCAGCGCACTGGCGCCCCCTCGCTTGACTCTGTGGCCTGGGCCCTTGTGGATCCGGAGACAGTGAAGATGAGTGGAGCGGCAGAGGCTCCGAGTCCTCTGACACTGAGGAGGAGGAGCTGCGGCAGTGCATCCGACAAAAGCAGGAGGCTTTTTGGAAAAAAGAGAAAGAACAGGAGCTACTGCATGATAAACAGATAGAAGAAGAAAAACAACAGACAGAAATGGGTTACAAAAGAGATGAATGGATTTATGCAGAAAGAGCAAAATAGCTTATAACATCTAGAAGTAAGAGAAGCACATGGCAATGTGGTTAATGAAAAGAACTACAAATGAAAGGACATCTATCCCATCCAGCGGGTCAGTCAGCGCAGGTCACCTGGGGGAGGAGAGGGGACTGACAAAGACAAGGAACAGGTGTGCGAGAAATGGAGACAAGACAGGATTCTGATCAAGTCTCATTTATTCAAGGAAGTGATACAGCTTATATAGCAGAGGGAAGGGAAGTCAACGTCACTAATGATGTAGGTATATTAAGATAATGTTATAGGCTAATAACACTCATGTGATCAACTAAAGGAGCTTGTGACAGGAAGTCTAACTAAAAGAACACAAGGCAGGAAGTCATAATGCAACAATTTACAGGAAGTGTAACTTATATCCATAAAAGGAATAGAAACGAAGGCTTCCGGATTATGGTGCCCTCCACAGGTCCCCCCCCTTTTTTATTTATTTCTTTATGCAAGGCTTACTTGGCCATCCCTTGAAGGGGCAGCGCCTGTCTTAGGTTGAGGAGTTCTCTGCACTGGTCCAGCTCAAGCTTTGCCCGTCATAGGACAGTAGAACAGCAAGGGTCCTCTTCCTGTCTTAGGCAGCGAGCAGTGTCTCGTGCATGCTCCTTATTACCCGTCTTTGGCTGACCTAACCATCTCACCAAGGGTGGGAAGGCTAAGGGATGGTCACCTCTGCCTCATCATAGGCAGGGTGAACTTCATCACAGCTATCCCGATCAGCCATCTCAAGCCTATGATAATGGACCTGAATGGGTTTCATTAAGGCAGAATCTATCTGTTCTCGAACAAAAGCCATTAGTCTATTGAAAATACAGGGCCAAAGGTGACCAGGAGCAGAAGTATACAAAGAGGTCCTATAACTGGAAGAAGGTATGGTAGAAGCCCATTCCAGGCCCCTAAAAATGGACTGTCAATCAGCTCTTGTCTTCT
>PVKA01037042.1:0-21306 GCA_004027165.1 Ctenomys sociabilis | reverse complement strand
TTTATGCCTGCTTCTCTTCTTCTGATCCCCACTCCCAGCTATATGCCAGCATCATGCAGCTGGGGGGTCTCAGTTTCCATCTGCAGCACGACAGCTTCTCTCTCCCCCTGGCCCTCTCACACCACCTTGATCATGATTCTGATTACCACTCTCTCCTTGTTCCACAAGTCTACTCAAGTTCCATTTTTGCAGAATAAAGAAGACACCCATGGGGGGCTCCTCACACATGGGGACAGAGAAGGCTGCCAGCTGGAAGCCACTCACGATGCCGTCGCCCAGGTCTCGGTATCCATTGGCTCCCGGGGAGCTCTGCCAGCTGCGCGTGCGCACACTGAGTTCCGGAGGACAACCTTCCACTGACCAGTGTGTTGGGCCCACATATTCTTGGGCCACATGACCAGATTTGGTCAGCAGTGGTCTGCAGTGTTCTCCCCGTTAGGCGATGCTCCGATTTTCCTTCAAATACTCACATTTTCTCTTGGATCTTCTGAAGAATAGTCTGAGTATTTTTGCCCTCATCTGACAAGGACATCAGCTATTCCATGGAATGAATCAAATCACTCTTTTCTTCCAGAATCTGAGTGACTTCTGCCAGGGGCATGACCCGGACACTGAGTGTAGCGAGTTTGTTGGGGGTTGTGATGGTGATCAGCCCGCCAGAGTCGACCTGGGCCCCTTCGGGGATTTTGCTCTGATGGTCTCTTATTCGGTGTATGACAGCAACTTTCTTTGTTTGCCTATTTACTCACTGACCATGTCAACTCAGGGGTGTGTGATTGTTTCTCTGAGTGGAACAATGGGTTCCCATACAGCAGTATGAGTATTTGCAATACTTTCTTTTAAGACCTCCAAGCATCGCTGAAGGTGAACTTCCCCTGCTCTGTCCAAATCTTGCTCACCTGGTTCTTGAAGCACGGTCTGGACACAGGGATCAGCTTGGCTCAGCAGCGTCATTCCTTTCACAAGCCGAGGCATTTCTCTCAGGGATTTTGGCTCAGCAGCAACTATCCCACTAGGGGTGGCTTTGAACGGAGCGCTACGGAAGGTGGGAGTGTGGCAGGCTGCTCAGATGCAATTTGAGATTTCAGCAGCAAGTCTTGACGGCCTCCTGTGCCTAGCACGTTTCCTGGAAGCACTTCCTCCAGCTCTTCCAGTTCCCTTCCCATCAGCCGACATAGGTTTTTCCATGGTACAGCGTGGTATGTGGGGCACAGTGGGGCGGTCATCAGGGGAAGCTCAGGAGCCTGATGTTACCTGTTGTAAAAATACAACAGGTCTGTACTTGGGCTCCAAGACAAAAATTTTCCTTTCTCTTCTAGCTCCAACCCTGCAAACATGAGGAAATGCAATGCAGGGCTCTTCCTCCTGGGGTGCAGGGTTAGGGGGCCATCCTTTCCCCCTGCTGTCCACTGTCTCTTGGCCCTTCGTGTGGACTTGCTTCCAGGGTGTCCTCAGCCTGCATGGACTCCACAGGTCCTGCCCCCCCCCCCCACTGTTGCCAGCTTCTCCGCATGCCTCTGTTGCCCACGCTCTTGCTCAGAGCAGTCGCATCTTGAGGGAGGGACATTGGCTTGTCCTGGGGAAAGGCCATAGCATCAGCTGAAAGCAATTTGGAAAGAAAGATGATAACTGGAGCTGTATTCTCATTTGTAGATTTTTTAAAAGCTGCTGTCAGGGCTGGAGTTCCAGGGGGTAGAGAGTGGAATGTTTGCGATCCTGTGCACAGCCACGTCTCCCCTGCTCAGAAGCAATGTGCCGGGGACTGGGCAGTTTCTGGCACATCCTGGAAAGAACAGCAGGGGCTATGGCCTGCCCCCAGCTGCAAATGGCGATGGCCTGAGCCTTAGGGTTTGAATGCTGGGCATCTGATCTTTAAACCTAGAGAAGTCACTATTTTCTCAATTGTTTCTTTGTTCTTCATAAGACAGTATCATATAAGCCCCACATAGTTTCCAGGATCAACTGTAGAAATAAAGTCTTCTTTCATTTGTCTTATCACCCTTTATATTCTTCTTAGCCTTCATATTTATAAAATAATCTCCCACAGAGTTTTCAAAAGAATTTCCTTTTAGATACCAGTTTTTGACCATAGGTTTTCACGAAGTGCTGCTTTCCAAGACCTCGCACACCCACAGCACTGGTGAACAACATGTTTCCCTGCTCTGGAGAGAAGCAGAGGTGAGAGTCATCCATGTCCTCCAAGCCAGTGCTCCAGTCATACAGCTTCTCTCCTGGGTCAGTATTCGGGTTACCTGGGCCTCACTTTCTCTCTTTGCTCTTTCTTCTAGGACTTTGGAAGTAAAAACCATTCCTGTCAGTGTAGTAATCTGTTTCAAAATATTCTTGAGTGAGAATAGGCCTCCTGTGGGGAGAATTTGGGTTCCATCATCCAATCATCTGCCTTATGCATCAGTAAAGCAGGACACGTGATTTCGAGCCAGGCTTGTCGCAGAGCTGCCTGTGTCTGTGGACAGACCCTCCCACAGCAGCTCCCGCAGTGCTGCGCCAGCACAGACGTGAACGCCTGTTGGCTCTTCCAAGGAGAAGTCCACACGCCCTGGGGAGCCTACGAGACTAGTGAGGCGCTCCCGGTTGTCTTTCGCATGATGTAGTGAAATGGCACCGGATGTCATAGCGCTCCCTTGGACCTGTTCCTCTCCTCAGCTGTCCGTGGGCCTTAACTTGCCTGCAGGATGGCTGGTGATGTTTCCAATACTGGATATGACACAGTCAGCAATTGTGGCTTTTCCATGGCCAACATGAGCCAAACCAGAGACATTCCTGATGTTGGCAATGTTCTTCTAGAGTTCAGTCTTCTTATCCAAACTACAAAGCATCATGGTCACTCAGTGCCGTGACTTATCATTGCCACAGCAATATGAACATGTGATTAATGAACACAGGAGAGAGCCATAGTGAGGAGAACAGCATGAACCTGGCAGAAAATCAGACGAGTGGCAAAGAAGGCTCAGAGAGGAACCCACGCAGCACAGCTGAATGGATCTCATCAAATACTCAGATTTGCATTGGATAAATCCAGGCTCTTGAGGAAATATTGTTAGAGAAATTGGACATCCAGGGACATCCATCCCTACTTCTTATTCTACAGCAATTTCACTCAAAATAAGTAAAAATAAATGCAATGTCACGTCGTAAACTTTGATGCTACTACAAGAAACATAAAGGAACTACTTTGTATTGATTAGCTGTCCCATTGCAGAGACATGGTGCCCAGCACTCACAGCTCCTCAGAGCGAGTGTGCGAGAGAGGCCCATGGGACACACAGCTCAAAGGATTCAGTCAGTAGTAAAGTTGCTCCAAAGCAGACCTGCGAGGAAGAGCCTGGCAGGACCAATGCACTCAGCGCACCAGGCCAGGAGGTGGAGCTGAATGGTGCTGCGGAGGACAGGGAGCAGAGCCAGTGACTGTCCCAGCGTTGTGCCCGCATGACCCATCTGCAGCACTTGGAGTTCTGCTTCACCAGTCCTCTGTGGATCCCAAATCACGGAGACGACAACCCACATTTTCTGTCACATACTTCACCTTACTGAGATGACAGGATTCCCTGAGCAACAGTTCACTAGTGAGGAAAATGAGTGAATCTTTGTTTCATTTAAAACTTTTGCACAGCAAAGGAAACAGGAGAATAGGAGAAAGATTGAAAATAGGAGAGTATGTTTACTGGCTGTTACTCTGACAGAGGTTAATAGCCAGAATGTATTTAGAATTTTAAAACACAATAGAATAAAGAATCTAATAAAAATAGATAAATGATACAAATAGATGCTTCTGAATGAGGTACAAATGTCTAGTAAATACGTACTTCAAATATTACTGCAAATTTATGATTCCCTAAATAAGATTTAATTAGTTTAGAAAAGTTGGTAAGTGTAATGGCATGAACTAAAAACTTTTACACAGCAAAGGAAACAATCAGAAAATGAAGAGAAAGCCTGTAGAATAGGAAACCATTGCTTAGCTTGTCTCTTAGAACATTAAGAGCCAGGTTACAGAAAGAGCTGAGCCAGGTTACCATGTGCAGAGTTGGGAACACAATTTCAATGGGCAATGACTTGCATAGACATGCTTCTAAAGAAGCACAAGTGACCAGGCAAGATGTGGAAGTGTTCAATATGTTTAGCTACAAGGAACACGCAAATGAAACTGTGTTGAAATTCCATCACATTATTACTAAACAAAACAAATAATAAAAAAATATATATATACAAAGAAAGGCTGGTGGGAATGTAGAAAAAAAAACCAATCTTATAAACCATCGATGGGACTATAAATTAGTGCAGTCATTATAACAAACAGCCTTGAGTCTATGCAGAAATGTGGAAGAAAACTTCCACCCTTCCCAACTCTCCGAGCCCTGCATACAGATCCAAGGAAAGCACAGTGAGAGTGAGGGACAGTGGCCTGAAAAGACTTCCTGGTGCACTCTTAACAAGAATTGAAATGTGGGATCAGCCCCAGTGCCCAGCGGGGACAGACGGCTAAGGACACACAGCTCACTGACGTGACAGCGTTATTTGGCCACACAGAGAATGACATCTTTTGCAGGAAAATGGAAGCAGTGGTGGATAGATGGTTAGCCACTAGGGCAGACATAGAATGACAGAAATGTAAGAATTACTGATTTATTCTGTATGCAAAAACTTAGACGATCAATTGATGAAGCAGATCATGGATCGGTCTCGAGACTTGCAAGAAGAAGGACTTGAAGGACTGGAAGAACAAGAATATGAGGAAGATGACAGAGAAGAAAAGTGGGCAGAGAGAAGGTTGGCATGATGGATGTGTGCTGCAGAGTAGGAGAATGCCATGGTGAAAATTTCATACTGTAGAAGAAATCTATGTTGCATTTGTAGTGGCAGAAAATAATAAATACTTGTCAAAGTGGAGGAATCTGTGTAGCACACACACTGGTAAAGAGCTTTCTGATAATGTATGTGGGTATAACACAAAATAGTAGGCAAGTGGATTCAATATAATACAGTATTTCTACAGCAATCCATACTATCTATTATGAAATCCTAATACCACATTAGCTATTTAATTTGTTATATTTAGCTCCATTATTTTCTGTTTAGTTGCTTGTTTCAAGATAAGGTTTTGCTGTACAGCTCATCCCAGTGTTGAAGTCACCGCCCAGCCCAGGCCGGTGTCGCCGTCGGGGTGCTCTTTCTGGTTTAGGTGCTTATCACCATGCCTCGCACAATAGCACTACTTTCGGTATACATTTTTAAAAATACAATTATCACAGTATTTACATAAATGTGACTCTTTGCCATAAATAATGCAAAGTATATATCTTGGAAGAACATTCCGAAATATTCTCAGGTCATGATAAGGAAAGGGATCTCACAAAACCACTGCGTCAGGCAGCTTTCCGAGTGCTGAGCACAGCACCCGACAACAGGACCCGAGGACAGAAATGCCCTGGGCTCATGGCTTCTGTCCACGGCCACCTCCCTGAAGACAGGAGCCCCGTGGTGGTAGAGGGGACCAAGCTGCTCAGTCCATGAAGGCCAGGAAAGAGCAGAGCAACAGTGCTACCGAGGAGAGGCTGGACCGTACGCTGTCCCCAAACACACGTCGCCATGGCCACTAGACGCCACTGGAAGCTTGCTCCTTCTTTGTAAGGCAGTCATGAGGATATGAGTCTTCGCCATCGTGGCCCTTGCGAGGGTGGCCGCTGTGCTCGGCACCACCGCCCAGTCGCTTGCGGGCTGAGTAGAAGGCGGCTAATGACGTTCTGTGTGCCGTGCTTGCTGGCAGCGTCAGTTACACCGAACTTTCAGCACACTGTGGCTCTTAGAGAGGCTTGGGGCTGCTCCCTTATTTCTTAAAAATATAAAAGGAAATTTTAAAGTGGCATAGCAGGAGAACAGCACTGAATATGCTATGTATCCTGACATTGGAAATTGTTGGTGTGTGAGAGAGAAAGGAAAAGATTCTTACAAAAAACGAATAATAGCACAAAACTCTTTTCAGTGAACTCCGAGAAACTAGTGCAGTAAATGAAACAAATTATCATATACATTTAAACATTTTTGAAACAGTGGAGTCAATAGTTTTGGGAGTTATCTGAAGTTTTTCAAACATATTATTTACCTACCTTCAATGCAATATTTAAACTTGTGTGTTGCACCTATTTTCTTTTTTTTTTTTTTTTTTGTTTTTTTGAGACAGGGTCTCACTATGCAGTTCAGGCTGGCCTTAAGCTCACTTTGTAGCTCAGGCTGGTCTCGAACTCACAACAATCCTCCTGCCTCAGCCTCCCGAGTGCTGGGATTACAGACATGCACCTATTTTCTTTATGATTATGTTTTCAAATTCCACACATTTGCACATGAATGCCTTCATTTTATTCCACTTATGACAGAGAAGTCCCCCATGATGCATTAAATACCACTTACTCCTTGTCCTGTCATCCACTGAGGGATATGTGCTGTTTCCAGGATCGGGCTGTTATCACCTGTGTTGCTGTGAACACAGGCAAGTGTTAATCCATGTACTATGATGATACTAGCTCTGTTGGAAGGAAGAGCTGATTTCTACTGTTGGGTTTATGAGGGATCTCCACACTGATTTTATAGTTGTTGTACTAATTTGAAACACTAATTTGGAAGAGTCCTGCCCACACCCCTTGGCACAGCTGTTATTATCAGATGTTCTGATGATGGCCATTCTTTCTTGGGTAAGATGGTACCGTAGTGTGGTTTTAATTGACCACTCTTTTAATAGACAGTGATGTTGAACATTATTTTGTGCAACTACTGTCCATTTGTACTTCTTTAGTGAGATGAGTCTATTCATTTTTTGGTGACCAGCTTTTTAAATTTATTTTTTATTAATTTTATTGAGAAACAAGTAGCAATAAGATGGTTTCAAAAACAGGTTAATAGTATAGTTACAATAAATAATATGTTGCATATTGTTCTCTTTATAGTAGTTATTCATGATATAAGATGCAGACGTGATATTCTGTCAAGAAACTATTAATACAAAATTTCTTCACAATGAATTAAGAGAAAGTAGTTGTATATTTATCCTAACTATTTGGTACATATGGATACAAAATGGTTCTTCATTTATATCTCCTTTTTGTTAAGTTTGGTCAGAGATGGGTATTGCATTGTCATTTAAATATTGTAGGTGCGTGAATTCAGTGAAGTAATCCAATAGAGTCCAGTAGCTCGTAATAGTAGTGGGTTATTCATAGAACTGGCAATGTGGTGATCTACTTTTTCACTGCTGTGTTTTTATTTTGGGAGCATTTAAATTTTCATTTGTTTGTATAATCTAACTATTAGTCCTTTCTCCAAGGAATAGCTGGGAATATTGTCTTGCCATTCTTCCAGCTGTCTTTTCACTCTGTTGTTTCTTTCACAGTGCAGGTTTTTCCTTTAATAACATCCCACTTGGTAACTCTTGGTATTATATCTCATGCCATCGGGCCTCTGTTCAAAAAATCCTAGTATATGCCTCTGTCTTCAAGAGGTGTATGTACTTTATTTATCAGATCAAGTCTTTCTGTTTCAGCACTTAGGTCTTACATTCATTTTGACTTTAGTTAGTACATGGTGAGATACTTCAGTCCAGACTCAACCCTTTCTGCATGCATAGCATGTTTTCTTAGCACCACTTACTGAAGAAGCTATCTGTCTGTGCATATATGTTTTTGGTCCCTTTGTCACAGATCAGGAAATTATGTTTGTCTGCAGTTGCTTCTGTAGTCCCTAGAGTGTTCTGTTATTGCACATCCCTGGTACTGTGCTGGCATGGCACATGGTGCCAGGGACTGAATCCTGGCCCCTGAGCTTGCCTAAGCAGGCATTTTGGTCTACTGAGCTATCTGGCTGGCCTTACAATTTTTATTTATTTATTTATTTATTTATTTATTTATTTATTTATTTATTTTTAGTTTTTGGCAGAACCAAGGCCCTTGCACAGGAAGCACTTATTCCACCGAGCCATCTCCCCAGCCCACAATTTTTATTTTTGAAAATTATATTTGGATGCACAAAATTAGCTGCACTACCTGTGGGGATATGGGAATGATGCAACCTATGAATAGGGGCTCCCCACTTTTCTTCTTGCTCATTGTGTCTTTCCTAGTCACGTTGCTCATGGTAGTTGAGGTTGTCTTGATGACACTAATACAGTCCCTGCTTACAGGCATGAGCATGGTCAGGGCCACTTCTCTTCCAACACTTGGGCTAGCCTGGTCACTGTTCTAAGGAGTGAAGAAGTCATGACTCTAATCTTGAGTGCCTGAGAGTAGCTGCTTCCTCTGTTCCATGGAACATGGCAGTGAGGGTCCCTTCTAATGTGGGTGGATTTCCCAGGGAAGAGCAATAGGTACAGGAAAAGGCACCCTCTTGAGTGCTTTCCTATCAGGTTGTGTACAGAGCCTGGGTTCATTGCTACAGTTCCTAGGATTTGACACCAGTTTTGTTAGAAAAAGAACATGTGATGGTCTGACAACAGCAGCTCAGCATCGCAACCTTACCGAGGAAGCATAAAAGAAGTACACGGAAGATGTTTTGCTGGAAGGGATTTATTTGAGAGAGAGAAGGAAAATTAAGGACACAGCTCAGGGCAACAGCTTGTCCCTTTTAGGGACAATTTTTAAAATCATTCTTCAAGGTGTTTGGTACTCAGGTGCAGCACAACTGGAAGAAGACATTGTTAATGTTGCAGAATCCTGACGGATTCTCTCCGGACTCGCATGTCGGCCGCCGGCAGGTGCAGTCATCACTTCTCCACACCCCTGGGGACAGAGAGCAAGCTCGCACACCCGCAGCCTCGGACACACACGCCCAGCAGACCCGTTCTCCTGGACCCTCCCTGCTGCCTGCGCTGCAGCCCCACACAGTTATGTGCACACACCCTCCGCTTTACCTCCAGGCTCTGGAGTTATTACTATTAGGCAGAGTGAGATGCGCTCCTACGCCTTTCCAGGATATTCAGCCATATTGAGGCAGTCGGTGTCTTTTCATATTGAACCTGATGACCCCTGCGCACAGGGCTTGGAATCAAGTCTTTCTACAGAACATGCAGATTCATATAGCTCTTAATGATCAATAAGAACATCAGGGATAGAAGGTGAAATAAACTTTGCTAAATCTAACGAGGCCCAAGCCTGCCTCCACCCTCTCTGTCCACTCCCTGAGTCTGTGCTGTCGCCCTCTCTCACCTTCATCTTGCAGAGCAGTCCTTTCCTCCACTGGGAAGGAGAGGAGTGCAGCCTTGTTGTCTTCCTCTCCCTGCATCTTGAGCTCAGGCTCTTTGCCCAAGTGCCGGTCAGCTCTTTGCCAGAGAGGCTCAGCCTGCACAAGCAGGACCAACAGGAGACTGGCAAGGAGGAAGGCGAGGGTCCTCATGGCTGGAGTCACCTGGAGGGAGGAAGAGAAGGGTCCTGATGAGTGGGGAGCATGAGTCAGCACATATTTACTGTCCTCTCAGGAACAGGTGCAGGAGGGAGGTGTACACCTGATGGCCTGGGAGAGAGCTGCTGTCCCTCCAGCATCCGTGGGTGTGCTGTGAACCCATGGCTTCCACAGGCCTTGCCTGTATGTTCTGGGACTCTTACCGTTAGAGCAGCTGTGACAGTAAAGACTGTGCAGTCTTTATGTATTCCCCACTTCCCCTTTGGTGAAATATCTACTTGTGTATGAAAACCTGAAAGGAACCTGAGCTTTCATCCATTATGGAAAGGAATCAGTGATTCTGCATTTCTAATATGAACCCTGCCACTGCGAGAGAGTAGCCTCCTGATGAGATCTCTGTCCTAGTGCTCTGGACAGGTATCTGTCACTGGGGCTGGGGAGTTTCCAGCCCTAGGCAGCAGCTTTTTTGGATCGGTTAATCAGCCTCTGTTAGTAGCAAGTGTGGAATCTCAAGCAGTATCAGCCTCTGGACAGGATGGACTGAGTGGGACCCTGGGCAACAAGCATCCTGCTGCTTTACCATGTTTATTTTTACGACATGCGCAGGTAGGAATGACAGGTTCACTGTGCATCTGAACTCTGTCTACTACCTGCTGATTAGGGGCACGTGTGCACCTGGACCTGGATCTGAGTCCAGATGGTTAATGCCTGTGCAGAACCTGGGAAGCCAGAGAACAGTTACTGAAGGGAGACACAGAGACGCAGCTCTGCACAGAGCTCTCAGCAGAGACGCCTGGCATTAGCCCCCACGGGCCCAGGTCTCTACTGCAGAGCAGACCCGTGGGGTTGCATCAGATCAGAGCTTGTGCAGCACGGAGCCCTCAAGCAGCTGGGGAGAAGGAAAAGCAAGCAGTGGCAGATTTGCTCATAATCTCCAGAACATGTAAGAAACTAACAACTCAACAGTAAATAGCAAATAACTTGGTCAAAAATGCATATACAATCATTTCTAAAATGAAAAGGGTGGAAGAAGCTGTTGTCTCTACAGGGTTGGAGACAAAGATCACCCCTGCTTTGATCACAACCGTTCACATTTCCCATGGCCTCAGCAGCCGCCGAGAACCCCACGGAAGCACACAGCCCCAGGCCCTGCACAGTCTTCCAGGGTCAGATGGCAGCCCAGCTCCCAGGACAGAAGCACAGGTGAAGGCCCAAGAGGCTTTTGTTACTTACGGTTCAGACTGAAGCTAGGCACACAGAGGCGGTCAGACAGTGGTGTTCTGTCCCTGGTCTCAGGAGGAGCCAGCAGCCACACACTGGCAGGAGAGACTTCTCATATTTAAGGGATACCTGGAGGGTGTCATAACTCAGGAGCGTTTTCCTGGGCTTACCTTCTGACGCAATCTTCCACCCACAGTGGTGCAAGGAGCTTGGGCAATTCCGTGTGGACTTGGGGCAGGAGATCCTCCGCAGAAGGACTGCCTGTGCTTGGAGCACCCTGTGTTTGCATCTTCCTCACAACCAAAGTGGTGGACCCCTAGGTGCTGAGTGAACCTGGCCCAGGCTGAGTAAAGGCAGCAGCAAACTATTAAAATTCACTAGGAGACATTCACCTGCAGGTCATAGTTCACACTTTCTTAGGTGAATGGGATAAAAATTGTTATGTATACACAGGGTTGGGATGGGATCCAGCTCTCAATCAGAAGCCTTAGTCCTTGGTTCCAACTACGAGAGCAATAGTACAGTTGAGCACAGTAGAACCATCAGCCTCACATGAACAAGGACACCACATCTTCTATGCTGGGGAGCTGCGCAGGCAAGCTGGCCTCCCCAGGGAAAATGGTGCACAGGCACCACCCTGCAGGGATCCCAGATCTCCAGACAGGCCAGGGAGAGGCCAGGGCTATGAGACTGCCAGGCATCGTGTGTTCCAGGCACATCAGGGGTGCTGCAAAAGACTGCACATCTCCTGGAATCCATCCCTGAGGACACTCAAGATAGAGAGCACGTGAGCCTGTCTGTCCCACTTCCTGATGTGTGCACAAAGACTCTGCCCTGAACCAACCCCACTTGGCATCATGAGCAGTGTAAGGTCTGCATGACCAGCACGAACCCTGCATGCCTGGGTTCTCTGGGACCTGACAACGGTATGTGGGCCATGTCACATGGCCCCTTCTGGTTTGTTTAATAGGGGCTGACACTCTGGCATATATCTCCATAAAATCCTCCAATTTTCCCCATCCTCCTGCTCCTCCTGCTACTTAATGGAACCATTTTTGTGGCCAGAAGTTGAAATATCCTCTCTGAGATTTATACCTAAGGGTGCAGAACTGATGCTGTTACATGCCCTGCAGATCAGTGTAGCCACGAGGACGCTCATGACTTGCGGTCTCTTTGCAGGGCAGGGGCACGGGAAGGACTGTATCTCTGTGAAGGCTGAATGCGTCACCCCTGAGGGATGGGCAGCAGTGGGGTGAGGAATGGCGCCCTCCCCTTCTAGTTACTGAGGGACAAGTGCCGCAGTGCCTGTGCCAGGTGGCCATAGTGTCCAAACAGCAAGTAGGAAGTTGTCCCTGGTACAGTGACTACTGGGTGTGTAGGTGGCTCAACCGTTTAAGGGCTTGAAACACCAGGCACAGTTTGAACATTTGGGGTCATTTGGGGTGCTGGGTGTCAAGTGAAGGGCTGAGGTTCCAGGGCTTCTGTGGCTGCTACCGGGGCCCAGAAACTATGGAGCATGAAGGATGAAATGGTGGTGGGTGCAATGCGAGAGCCCCTCTGTGACAAGGGCAGCCCTCTGCACACGGAGCGCTCTAATCCATTGCAACCCCCAAACAGCAGGAGAATGGCACGGTTGTGAAAGCTGGGCAGCCGTGGGTGTTGTAATGCACGCTGCTCCCAAGTCCAGTTTTTTTGCAAAACCAGTGAGGTTGCTTTGCAACGTGCTCTGGGCCTGTGGTTTCCTTGCGCTAGGCAGAAAAGCTGGTCAGGGTTCACTTAAACTGAGTGTTGGTCTCAGCAGAGTGCCACTCAGTGGGCCACCCGCAGGGTGCTGAGCAACGCGTGTGCTCAGAGCATGGCCCTGCGAGGGCTGGGCTATCTGCTCTGGCCAAGCACCCCACCTGGAGGGTACTGAGGCCCACTCCCTCTGCAACCTGAAGGAGAAGCCCATGTGCTGTGACCTTGTAGTCAGAGCAATCCGTTGGTGCCTCCAGTTCTGGTGAGGCTGCTGTTTCCTCAGCAACCTTCTGGGCCGAGGTTCGCGGTCTGAGGCAGCACTGTTATTGTCATCAAGAGCTGCTGGGATGTGGCAGTGCTATGGCAACAGTAGACACCCACAGAGTTGTATCTGGGTTTCTGGAGATTATCGTCCACCTGAAGGGCCCTTGTACAGCATCACCGAAGGACTGAAGGACACTGCTGTTTGGGTCCTACAGGCCCGTAATCCACATGGTGACAGCTGGGGTGGGGTTTCCCTGGGCTGTGGAGGATGTTCCCATCCACACGTACCTTCAGTCTGAGGCCCATGCGTGTGCTTGGGCTTCAGAGGACTTTGAGTGAATTCTATGCTTGTGAGGCAGCTCACACCTTGAGGGTACAGCCTGTATTTGGGTGCATAGCTTTGTGGACACACAGCCCCCCTAAGTCCAGGCCATGGATCAGCTTGATAAGTGCCATAGTATGACCTTCTAGTGACGCCTGACTCCAAGGACAGCCCAGAGAGCCACCCTCGGTTTCCCCCTGTCAAAGCTGCCCTGGAGCACACTGGAAGATTCTCTTGATGTCATCCTGTCCTGCCAGTCCTGTGGTCACCTGTCTTCCCCTCTTGGTATACCTGGAGCTGCATGTGGTGCTCGGAACCCTTGGCACTTCCTTCCTTCTGGCGCTATATTCTGTACTCTGGCACTGCTGGTGCCCTGGTAATGTGTCCCCTTGTCTTCTGTGATGCCTGACTTGCATTCCAAAGTGCCTGTGGTGACATACAAGGGGAAAGGCCAGCATTAAGGGTAACTGAGAGGAGGGGCAGTGTCTTTGGTGCTCATGCCATCAGAGAGTACTCCTGGTGGCCTGCCTCTGCATTCATAGGCCTTGTGACTGAAGTGACATTGCTTGGGCTCTCTTTCCAGGTGTGATGTGCAGCTGGAAGCATCCAAGCTCAGGATAGGGGTATGACCCTGTGGGTCAATCTTTCCCTGGTTTGCATATTATTACTAGAGAAACATCACAACATATTGAAACTTAGGAGCTGTGTGGTTAGTAATTGGTTGAAGGTTACACAGCAAGTTACTGAATTAAGGAGGACCACATTTCTTGGTGCGGGGGTCAGGAATTTCCCCTTGGATAGCATTGTACAGAGAAAGAAGAAGCCAAGCTGAGGGTTTCCCTGTTCATATTATGTCCTGTACTAAACTACAATAGTGAAAAATAGATTATGTAATCCCAAGCTCAAATGTGCCAGGGTACTCATCCTCTTTGAAAATAGGAATAAGGATTATTGAAGAACTGTACCAAAATAAGTCTGAAATCCTGCAAGGGGAATAATAAGTCCTATAGCTTCATCTCTGGCATCCAGAGCTACAGTTGCCTGAGGGCGTGTGTGGGCCACAAACCTATAGCTTTGCTGGTTGGAGCTCCCAAGCCTCTCTCTTGGGCTGGCTCCATACATGGCCCAAAGAATTCTTTGGCAGAAATTTCACTCTCCTGGCACCTCTGACTTCCCTGGGTCTCCCTGGAACCTTTGACTTTGTGCACTGGCTCTGCCCTGGCAGGCCCTCCTTCCACATCTGACTGGAAGCTTCCCTCAGGTACAACTTCTGCATTCCAGCAGCTCCTGAAAGCAGCGTCATGTGCATGATGCTGAGAGTTGCCGCCAGCACACGATGCAGTCAGGTCCCAGCGCACAGGTGCTGCAAGCTTCCCAGGTCTCCATAGCTGAGAGCAGATAAATGAACCTTGAACCAGTTCCCCCAGTGCACGTGCTCAAGCAGCATCCCAGGGGCTTACTTCTCAAAGAGAATTCTCGGTACGCTTCTTCCTTCCTCGGTCTGTGTGGACAGGGACTTGGGAGTCCTTTGAGGCATCATTCTTCTCAGAAAAAGTACTTGGTTTCTTTTAATCCTGTTCATCTTTTCAGCAATCACCCATTTTCATTGGCCCTAACTTTATATGTGGTTCCTTTTCAACCCAAATTTAAAATTTTCAACATTTCATGCTCTACTCTTTTTCCCCTCCTGATTTCCACTTCTAAATCTGTCTAGCGCCAAACAGTGCAAGCATACTTATATGAAGGCTGCAGTTGGACTGCTTTGAAATTTTATTTGCCAGATAAATTGGTACAGAAACCCTTATCTCAGCCTTCTACAAAGTCTCACCATATGAGCAAAATCTACACACATTTTCAGCGAGAGTGTAACACTCTTAGTCCTGATTCCAACTGCCGATTTGCTTCTTGTTTTGAACTATGACCTCTCGGGCCTGGCCTTTACTGGCCCACTTCTAATCAGCATTAAGGTCTGCGGAACCTTTGTTCCAACACTTTAAGCCTCCATTAAATTTTTCCAGTCACCAGCGGCAAACCAGTTCCCAAATCCTCCAAACTACACGATCATGTGTAGTCACAAGAATGAATCTACTTCTTCATTACCGACTGTTTGTCTTCATCAGTTTTCTGCTGGAATGGACCATTCATTACCCACAAATCAGAGAAGTACAGTTTGCCTTACAGTTTGAGAGTCTTCTAATCCAGAAAGTAATTCTAAGGTGGTTCTGTTTTCTCTTCTTAGCACTAAGGCAGAAGGGTCTGGTGGAGCAATGCTGACTAGTTCACAGCACACGGGAAGCAGTGCAGAGAAATATTGCCAAAGGAGGGACACACACATGCATGGTTGGCACACACAGACATGCCCAGAAGTGAGCTTCGCTGATTCCTGAGGTGGCTTTCGAAGTCAAGTAAGCTGATACTGCACCCTGACTACCACAGTTCCAGCATAAACCTTTGCTTGGAAAGAGGTTGGAGTTGTTCTTGCTACTAATAGACTTTTTGTCTTTCAACATATTAATGAAGTAGGATAGCAAAGCCTCTCTTTACTTCCCAAGCATAAGACAGAATACATTGTGTTTAAGGCCACAGAAGTATGGGCTCTTTCAAATACTCATCCATTCTTAGTGCAAGCTCTGCTGGTGGTGATGCAAATAGAACGCAACATAAGTGAGGTCAAATCCTCTGCCTCAAGGTCACATTCAGAGGGGTCTTTGAGGCCCAGACATTCGGAGGAACAGTCGGTATTCTTTCCAGAACTCTGAGCTACTAGGCCATGCCAGCCTTTCTTAGGTTCTCTTTTCTGTCACATGAGGAGAGTGCCAAAATAAACCAATGCATAGAAAAAGAAGAAGAGGTGAAAAATAAGTTCACTCATCTCTTTCTTATTTTATGAGAAAACATGAAAATAAATTTTATTTTTTTCATAATTTTATTGAAGAACAAATAGCAATGAGACAGTTTCAAGTCATATTAGTTGAACAGATTCAATAATTAATACAATGCATATTGTTTTCTTAGTGGTTATTTGTTGTAAGGTGCAGAAATGATATTCTATTCACAGACACTATTAGAGCAGATCCCTCTATTCATTGAATTAAAAGAATGTAGCTGTATACCTATCTTTTTTTTTAAAAGCTTATTTATAGTACAGTTTCAATAATTAATATTTTTCACATCATTGTCTTTCTAGTGGTTATCTGCAGTACAAAAAGTATCCAGGATATCCTATCCAAACACTATTAGTGCAAATCTTTCTTCTCATAGAATTACACAAAAGTAGTTGCATATTTATCCTAACTGTTCTGTATATACAAATACAGAATGGTCCTTTGTATCCCCTTCTTTTGTTTAGTCTTGTCAGGGATGAGTATTCTATTGGCATTTAAATACTATAGGTTCCTGAATTCAGCTAAACACTCCAACACAATCCTGCAGTCCACACTAGTGGTGGGTTATCCATAGAAGTTGTTGACTACAGCCATTTACAGCTCAGCATATTATTATGGCTTTACTTTTTATACCTCCTTTTTATACTTTTCTGTTGGATGGTTGAGACTAAGATAAAGCAAGACCTTTATAACAAGAAATGTAACTTTTGTATCAGACAAGGTCAGTCAGATACTCTCAGGATTTATCCTGTAACCCTGTACCTCACTTTGTAGATCCTTTGTCAGTGGATGAGTCACAGCCATTGCTTGACCAATTTGCTCTCTGTGAAAGCCTGAAAGCTTTCTCTCCATGTGACTCTCCGCAGGCACACTTATAGATCATCGATCACCTTCCTCTGTGGCTCCATAATCTCCTTGAACAGAAAATTTGGGGCACAACTGAGTCCCATGATGTTGCAGTACAGGTTCTCCTATGTCCTGAGTCTTCACTGACCTGGAAAGGCTAGGGCCAAAATGTTTTGGCTGCCTTTGCAGCCCTTCTATTTCTCCAATTTTTGATAGGCAAACTTAGGTTGTTAACCATCCAGAAGAGAAGCTGATTATTACCCTGCAACATACGCAGTTTGGTTTACCCAAAAACAAAATTTTAAAACAAAATAGTGTGAGAATAATACTAGTTCATACATTCTATTTTATTTTCTTTAAAGTACATAAAAAATTTGGGCATAAAAAGTTCTCCAATGTTAGAAGAATCCTTTTTTTCAATGAACTAAAAGAAACTGGTGGCATAATGATCTTGTATTGTACTTTTTGTCTTTTCCCTTCTTTCCTTTCTCCTTTCCCCTATCCTAACTACTTTTGAACAGTTTCTTGCCATTTCACAATATCTATTCAACTGCTCACACCAGGGAAAGAACACAACATTTACATATGTGCTTCTGGTTCATTTCACCTATGATTATAATCTCTATTCTATCCATTTACTCATGCATGTATCAAGTTAATCCTTCTCTATGGCTGAGTAGTACTCCATTGTTATAAACAGACCCTATCTGTTTTATGCATTCCTCAGTTGATGAGCATTTGGGTTGGTTCCAAGACTTAGCCATTACAAATTTGCTGTTGTAAAAACGGATGCATATATATTGCTACAGTGTGATACTTTTAAATTATTCTAGGAAGATACCCACAAAGGAAATAGCTGAGCCAACTGGGATCTCTAATCCCAGCTTTTTGACAAAACTTCAAATTGATTTCTACGTGAGTGCACCAGCCTACACTCCCACCAACAGCAGAAAAGCACTCCTTTGTCCTCATGTCCTTCCAGCACTTGTTATTGGTTAATTTCTTGATGATGGTTATTTTTTCTGAGCTGAGATGCAATGTCAGTGTTGTCTGAGTTCACATGTCTTGAATGATCAATGATGTTGAACATCTCTAAATACATTTATCTGCCATTTTTTTTCATCTGATAACTGCATGTATATTTCAGGTGTCCATTTTTTGATTGAGTCTTTGAGTTTGGGTGGTCTGATGTTTTTCAATTTTTTTATATGTTCTAGATATAAATCCTTTGTCTGAGGGACAACTGAGTAAAGCTTTTTCCCATCTGTGGGCTGTCTTTTCCACCTGTTGGTGATATCTTTTAATGTGTAAAAGCTTTTCAGTAAGAGGAGATCCTAGCTGTTGATTCTTTGAAGTATTTCTTGTATAGTCTGGGTTTTGTTCATGAACTTTTTACCTACAACTATGCCCTCAAAATTTCTACCAGCTTTCTTTCCCAGTGTATGTAGTGTTTCTGATTTAATACTTATATCTTCAGTCTATTTGATTTCATTTTCATGCATCGTGATAAACATGGGTCTAGTTGTAATCTTCAGCATGTGGACGTCCAGTTTTTCCAGGACTATTTATCAAAGAGGCTGTCTTTCTTCCAGCGAACATATTTGGACTCTTTGTCAAATGTAGCTGAGTGTGTGTTTATCTTCTAATCTGTTCCATTGATCTTGGGTCTATTTCTGTTGCTAGCATCATGCTGGTTTTATCACACCAGCTTTATAATTTTAAGGCAGGGTTGTGATGCCTTCTGCCTTGCGTTTGATGACTAGAATTGCTTTTTTAATTCTAGGTCTCTTCTGTTTCCAAATAAATTTCAGCAATGCTGTTTTCTAGTTTTGTGAGATATGCTAATGATATTTTTATTGGGATTGCATTAAACTTGTATAATGACATTTTGGAGTATTGCCATTTTCACTATGTTGGTACTTCGTAACCATGAGCAAGGGGGTATCTTTCCATTTTCCATTTTTATATCTTTCCATATTCCTCTTTGATCTCTTTTTCTCAGAGTATGGTAATTTTCAGTGTGTAGATCTGTTGCATGTTTTGTTAGATCAATTCCTATGAGTTTTTCTTTTTTGGATCTTATTGTAAGCAATATAGTTTTTGTAATTTTTGTCTCCATTAATTCTTCTTTTCTGGTGTGTGTGTATACAGGAATGCTATTGATTTTTGAGTTTTGATTTTGTAACCAGCCACACTATTGAACTTGGTTATTAAATCTGCAAATCTTTTATTGGAGTTTTGGTGTTTTCTTTGTAGAGTATCATATCATTGGCAGCAATAATTTTTTTTTTCTTTCCTAACCTTATTCTTTTTATTTTTTCTCTTAAGTAATTACTCCAGTTAATGTTTTTAGAATTATATCATATAGGACTAGTGACAGTGGACATCCTTATCTTGTCCTGGCTTTAGAGCAACAGCTTTTGGTTTCTGACCATTTAGTATGATGTTAGCTGCTGGTTTATCATGGATGGATTTTATGAGACTGAGACAAAGACCATACATTCCAATGCTCTCTTGTACTTTCTATTACAAATGTGTGGTTTTATGAAATTTTTTTTTGTTTTTGCAATCTGTTGGGATAATCTTGTGATTTTTTCCTTTGGTTTTGTAAGCATGGTGTCTTACATTTATGGCTTTCCATGAATTGAAGCATCCCTGCAATCTGGGATTAATTCCATTTTGTCATAGTGTGTAATCTTGATGATTTTCAGCAATTTTTAGGAGATTGGCCTGCAGGTCTTTAATTTTTTTTGGTTGTGCCCCTCTCTGATTTTTGTATTAGGGTAATAAATCCAGGGATGATTTGGAGGTATTGCTTTCCTTTTAATCTTCAACAAAGTGTTTAAACAATAATAGCATTAGTTATTTGTCGTGCGCAACCTCGCCAGCAAGGAAGACGCGACAACCAGCTCTTCTTTCCGCGGTTTATTCAGGGCCCCTATACAATCTTCTTCTGCTTGCCTGCTCCGCTCCTCCGCTGCTCCTCCGCGGCTCTTGCTCTGCTGCTGCTTCTTCCCCGGGCAAGCCCGCCCCAAGCTATATACCACAAGGCATCCAACCCTGGAGTGACACGTGGGCACAGCCGATAGGTCCAGGTACACGGAAACAACGCCATAGTCTTAGCCTTAGCCAAATGAGAAGTTGTTTGCTATGGAGAGCACTCACCCCCAGGTGGGGGTGGAAGGCGGAAGCCAGTGCCGTCTTTAAGGTGTGGCTGTGTCTTTAAGGCGTGGCTATTTGCAGCTCTCTACAGTTCCCCCTTTTTGTTTATAGCAACAGGCAAGAACAGAGGCCCGATCCCTGTTGTGCAAGGACAGAGGCCGACTCTTGCCCAGGTGCATTGCACCCAGGGAGTGTCAGCGCTGTCCAATGCCCTTTTTCACAGGGGTGGGGTGGAAGGCATCGAACCCACATGCAATCAGGCATGCTCTCCATGGATTCTGGTTGCGCACTCCGGTTTCCACGTGCAGTGCTTTGCCTCGCACCCTGTGCCGGTAAACTATTTGTGTAAGGTGGCCAGCCATACACTAGGGGACTGTCCAGTCTCAATGGCTGTAAAGGCTTGAACTATCATGGCTGTACCGCGACGCTGAAGGAACCTAACACGGCAGATGCACCACAGGCAAACCAAGGATATCAGCACCATCAGGCCAGCCAGAGCTCCCATTTCCGCCCACTCTTTCAGGTGATTCATGGCGATGGAGAACCATGAAACCAGGCCCTCTGTTAATAGTTCACAGTCACGATGGCCACTCTCAGCTGTTCCATTAGGCCATCAAATTCCCCAGTCCAATTGTCTGGCATTATGGCGAACCATCATTGGCCTTGGAAACACCGACAGGATTCCCCATCTCAGCTCTGATGTCCCCTGTTGCAGCATCAGGAACATCGTGAGGATCACCAGCAGCACTTTTTTCTTCATTTGTGCTGTCCTTCTTTTCATATTGGGCCTTTCTGGTCAGGCGTTCAGGTACCCACACTGGATCTTGCTGGTCCTGAGGGAAAACACAAACAGCCCCTCGTGCCCAGGTCAGCACGGGATCAGGCCCTCACCAGAGGCCTGTCAAAATGTCTTTCCATTTTACCATGCCTTTGCAGGCACCGCCAGGCTCATAATGCCTGTCAGCTGCGGAACGCCCTTGAGCGTCCAAATTTAAAAAATTGATGGTGAATAAGGCTAGAGAAAGCCTCTCCTTTGGGGTATGGCCGTAGCCAACTCCCCCTTTTTGTTTTTGTAAGCACTCCTTAAGAGTGCGGTGGGCACGTTCTACGATGCCCTGTCCTTGTGGATTATATGGTAGACCATGAACAAGTTGCACCTCCATCTGGTGGCAGAAGGAAGTGACCTTTTGACCCGTGTATGCAGGTCCGTTGTCTGTTTTTAGCTGGAGTGGTTTTCCCCATGTAGCCCAAGCTTCTATGCAATGAGTGATAACATTGTGTGCCTTCTCCCCAGACATGGCTGTGGCATGTAGAATCCCTGAACAGGTATCTACCGACACATGTACATATTTAAGAGTTCCAAATTCTGAGATGTGCGTCACATCCATTTGCCACACCTTCAGGGGAAGGAGGCCCCGAGGGTTCACCCCAACACTCGGGGGGGCCTGATGGGTAACACATTGGGGA